>JANIEX010000196.1:0-47821 GCA_027627405.1 Leucocoprinus birnbaumii
GGCTGCCAACGGGTGTGCTTTGCGCAGGCAGCATCGCTGCTTTCTCCGAGCCCTCATCGTCGTCTTCGTCGATGTACACCGGGTACACCCACGGCGTCGACTGTCGCCACGAGTCGGTCCGCGGTGGTGAATGTGATGAGCTCGACGACATCGTGGTCGCTGGTATGGTGTTAGTGCGTCGATCGATCAGTTCCTAAATCGGGTGTAAGTATCCGGCGTCCCCATTTGAAATGTACCCCGCATTCCGCTTCGGCAGAAACGAAATAAAGGTACCCCCGACAAAATCGTGCTACACGTGGCCCCTGGAATTTCCGCGATTTCGACGGCTGGGGGGCCGTGAGGTGGGCTATGATGCTTCGATCGACGTCACTCTCTGCTTCCTTCGGCAAATGTGTTGATACCATAAATCTACATCAATCCGAGCCATATCATTCAAAAAACTAACCAGGATCCTGTATCTATCTAGTTTGTAGTGACTCAACGAAAATAAGCGCCTATCAACCAGAGTCCCAGTAGCTAAGTGGTTATAGCATGAGATTGCAGTGCATCGACTTCCATCTCGGGGTCAGGCGTTCAAATCGCCTCTGGGACTTCACAATCTTCATTGTCGAACTTTTTGGCTCAGAGCATCGCTGGATGGTAATACAAGGGTGCTCAGGTTTGGATGCATGGAGGCCTTTTTTTTCGAAGCGGTCGTGAGTGAGTAATGATTGATAGTCCTGAGATCGGACGCTGATGAGCGAGGTAGGTGAAGCGAATGCGGCGATTGAGCTCGTTATCCTTACTAGCTAAGCAACCAGTCATCATGGCGCATTTCGAGATTACGAGGAATCTCCTCCATAACTAACGTCCCAGCAGCTAAGCGGTTATAGCATGAGATTGCAGTGTTGTTGGGAGCTGATAATGACTTCATCTCGGGGTTAGGCGTTCAAATCGCCTCTAGGACTTATCTCACCCGCAAACATGGATCTTTTGTTGCTTTTGGGTCCTTTTTTTTGTTTGAAGGGATTCAAAGTTGAGGGTTGTGGTATTGACATTGTTGCCAATCACCGCGTCGACGCCACAATCATTCAATGTTCTTGTGGGCTTCGACAAAACACTGAGGTGGCGTTCTTTACCAATGATATCGGTGCTCGGCTATTCTTACGGCTTTTTGAAGTACTACAAGCGATAACCGGTGTATTGGCGGAGGGAATGAGTCTTTACCATACGCGATGTTGACATTCAATGCTACCAGTCAACTGTCAGGTCGGATACTATCTAGCCCGGCTGCCCTCGTCGATGAGGGTTGTTCAGCATATTTCTCCCTTGTGGCCGCATTATGTAGTGCTTCTACGCCACAAGGATCTCAAAAATTCTGCCTGAAGAACAACTGACAAACTTCATAATATACGTCTAAGCTCATGTCTAAAAAACATCATGTCGCTCCTAATCGCGACTATTCGAAGATAAATTCCAGGGAAAGCGAGAGTACGAGAATGTCCCATAAAAATAAAAACACAGCTCTAAAAATGTCCACTTAACGTCAAGCCCAAAACACTTAAGATTCCCCCTTATTTTTCACCAACACTCCAAATACAATACTCGTCAATATCGATAACGACACAACCACGAATGCCACCGTCAATCTCGCCGCGGGGAACACTCCTCTCGTCAACGCAGTCTGTATCGCAAAGTATCTCGAACAGCCTATCCAAACAGGTCAGAATCCCCACCTAGAAAAGCCCGGTGGGACCACGCACCAAGTAAAAGCACTACAAGCCCCAAGATAATGATCGTAGATCCTAGTGGCGTCGCGAACCGATGCACCAGCGCTAGCTGCGCCGAATGCAGCGTGCTCGTCGCCGCATTACTCGCTATCGTGAAGAATTGCACCAGAGCTAATTCGCAGATCCAGAGAATTCCAATCAGCTCAACGACTTTCTAAGAGACACGCATCAAGGGGGTGAAAAGGAAACTCACCGACGCCTGTAGAAACTAACGCCAAGCTCGTCCGGACATAAGCCAAAAAAGTCCGCTCACAAGCTAAATGATCTCTCGCCACACTCCCCGTATTAGTGAGAATCAACGAAACATTATACCCTTCTCTCGTCCTCTCAACCTTCTCTTTCAACGCCTCTCTAACTCTCGCCGCATCAATACCGACGTCTTCTTCCCTAGTTTGTCTCTTCGCCCCCTCATGACGTGCGTGAATGTGTGCGGTGCTAGACACACTTCGTGAACCCGATTCCACTTCTTCTTCCTCTTCTTCGATATCATTTTCTGGCGTACCGCTCCGCACTTGAGGCGAAGGTCGGGGAGCAGGAGGCGGCCGACTTGTCCTATCAAAAGTAGAAGCGAGAGGCCTTAAATCCCTGGGTAACGGCGGCCGTAGGAACGCTGGAAGGTACAGAGCGAGATGATCCGTGAACGATAGATGATGAGTGTCCGTTGTCATTTCCCGCCTAAAAGTTCTTGATTAATAGCAGAGCGAGGGGTAGGGTATCGGAGAAATTGGGTGTAGTCAGTCGTAGAGCCGCTGCTTCAAGGTCCGAGTTCGAAATTTGCGAGGATTTACGGCACTGGGCCCCCCAGCAGGGCCAATGATGATTTGACTGGGGTGGCCATGACGTCACGTGTGGAAGTCCAATGAATGCGTGCCGAGTTTATGCCGGTGATCTCATCATCGACTGTGGATCCTGCAGCTGGAATTTGAACGATGCTGCATGCTCAAAGCTCTGCCCCTTTAGTTAACTTGTAGACGATGAATATCTGGTTGTGAATACAATGAAAACCATTGAAGGCAACCTCCCAGATAGCCCTCTAGTTTGGTCTCAGTCCCATTGCGACCGGCTCTCTTCGTGAATTCAGCAAAGTATATTGGGTTTGGCACCAAATTGGCATATCAGATACAAGATATCACTTACTTATCGTGACATTGCTCAAGCAAAAGCGAATGCAGCATGAGTTGAAAGCCACTTACAAGGACAGTCAATGAAGAGTCGAACTCCGGCAAATGATCATGACAGCGCCCGGTAAATACAAATCCGAGTCGAGCGTAATTTGAATTCTATTGGAAATCACACCCCCTGACGTATACACAGGGCGAACGACCCAAAGAAACGCACGTCAAATTGCTATCAAATTATTGTTACAAAACAAAACCTTCATTTAATGGTAAGGTACGTTTTGTGACACTGATTTTTCACTGATTTGACACAGGACTCGTTGGGTCGTTCGGCCTGTGTATATCAAGACAGCAGACCTTGCACATGTGGACAATGTAGTCCACTTCAATACATGAGAGGTCCCTAAAGACTAGTGGCAGAATTTGCTCAGATCAGCGTGTTTTGGGTGAGGCATTGATCAGAAGTAAGCCTCAATAACCGACTTGAAGGCTCTTTACAGATTGTTTCCATCCATTTCATTCACCTGCCTTCATTGCTAGCAGCAAGTAGTCGTTACTCTGAATTTTTTTTGATCAAACTTATGCCATATACCAAAGCTTGCACCGCTGTGGAATTCCCAAGCGCTTTTATATTAGCCTGAAGTCCGTCCACCGCCTCAGCCGCATTTATTAACGATGAAAGGGAGATGATAACGTCCTTACAATTAGGCAATTTCGGCTCGGCCAATCTGTCTTGATAAAGAATATCTTGGGTTAGGCTATGTTGAGATGTGGTTGGGTGGTGGTTGATCACAATGTACCAGGTACGAGACGCTGGCAGCGGTATTCCGCTATGAACTTTCTGCCGCTAGCGGCGGCATCGCACTGGCAAGCTCGCCACAGGGACTTGAATTCGATGTCAGCTATTCTCAGTCAGTGCTAATGACTATGCTTACGTTCGACTACCCTCTACCATTCGCTTATGAGTACTAGCCACCGATCACTAGCTATTACAAGCAGTACGAGTCCGCAAGAGTCTAGAAAAATCTTTAGAAGCAGAAAACTGGAGTATGGCCCTCTGTGGTGTGTATGTGATGCATACGATTGAGAGACCGATATGGAACCTAATTTTAAAACGGGTGAGGCAATTAACCACGTCAAAACGGTGTTAAAGTGCACGCTTCCTGGTGTTAAAAAGTTTAATGCGACCCTTCAAGTGCTAGAACAGTAATACCTTCCATTTCAAGATCGGTTCACCATATAACGAGGAGAGAACACCAGTATCAGAGCACCAGATCTTGATCTCTAGTCGTACCACTAGTCGCGAGTATATGATTGAATGATTAGAAGTTCCTGCCTAGCCTACAGGATACACATTGGTGAATTTTTGCTATCTCGCAAAGTCCCAATGGAGACATCCATGTGGCGGTATCCGATCCGCGCCACAGGGAGGCTTCACGAGATCCTCGAGGTACTGACATAGTACTACCCCTGAAGTCTAGGCCCTATCGTTGAACCGGGTGCCACTGAATACCTCATTCACGGCTTGGCAGATTATCAGCCCAGCCCATATCGTATCTCAAAGGGCCATATAATCCTATCCTCCCGTATGATTTTAACAGCGACTCTCCAGTATGTGCTCTCAAGGGCCCTCCGACCCGGAGAGCCTCAAGAACAAGTGTGAGACGGATTTTAGATAACCATTATTATCTACTGCGTGCACGGCGTATAACGTCTAGGTCCACCACCCAATAACGGCAAAGGATTCCGTATTCGACTTTGTTCGACAGATAATTTACGACCCTGTTTTATTCCTTACCAGCACTCCAAACACGATAGCCGTTAGGACCGACAACGCCACGACGATGGCTACCACCGTTATTCTGGCCGCTGGAAACACCCCTCTCGTTAAAGCAGTTTGTATCGCAAAGTACCTCGAGCACCCTGTTCACGTCACCAGACAGTCAGGATTTTCAGAGAAGAAAAGGCGAAGATATGCCGCAGTTCAAATCTAGCTGTGAACGTACCAGATAAGAGAATGACCAGAGACAGAACAATCATGGTAGATCCCAACGGTGTCGCAAACCGGGCTACAAGAGCCTGTTGGGCTGGGTTTAAGGACTCCGCACTGTTCGCTATCGTGAACAGTTGCACCAACGCTGTAGGGCCGACTGAAGTCAATACGTGATGGACGTAGGGTCTGCATGGAAACTCACCAACACCCGTAGAAGCGAGCGCCAAACTCGTACGAACATATGCCAAAAAGGTTCTTTCAGAAGCCAGGTGATCCCTAGCCACACTCCCAGTGTTGGTGAGAATCAGCGAGGCATGGTATCCCTCCTTCGACCTCTCCGGCTTTTTGGACTCCGAAATACCCGGAGCCTCTTTCCCTCGCCCCGGTTTAATGCCAATATCCTCTTCTCTCACTTCCCTTTTTTCTTTGATCTGACTCTCTAATTCAGGTTGCAACCGAGGCTTCTCCTCAAGTTCTTGAGTAGATGTTGACGTATGTGTGTGATTTGTACTGCCCGTCTGCGTTGGCGAAGCGATTGGTTCTTCGACAATAGTACAATTGTCTTGGTGTTGACTTTCACCTTCTCGTGACTCGTCTCGAGTTCCGGGGCTTGAAAGAGCAGTTGGAGGCGACTCGGGTGGAACAGAGAATAGTGGCCTCAGATCTTTCGGTAGAGGCGGTCGTATAAATTGCGGAAGATAGAGGGATAGGTGGTCTGTGAATGACAGGTGATTTCTCTCGGTTGCCATTTTTCGTGATACACTGGAATGAGAGGAGAGTATACGTAGGCAAAATAGGAATCAAGTGCCGCAGCTAGCCAAGTGTAAAGCGCAGACAGTTGCTGCTCTGCAACTGAAAATTGCAAGGTATACGGAACTTGCTCTAAGGGCTCCTCATCAATTTATGGCTGAACTTTAAGCGTTAAGTACCTGACGTCACGTGTGAAAAAGCGAGACGAAAATGTATTTGATCAAGATCCAAGCTATTTTTACCATCAAATTTACATGTACGAAAGCGCATGCATAACGTCCTTGAAATCCCAGAAAGTCGAAATTAGAAGGACTTCTTTAGCTGCGACAGCTAGTTCTGAGGAGATCGGTACTCAGTCGAGCATCGTCAACTTATAGCTTGACTCCCTGACTTATAAACTCGATTTCGTCATGACTGAACGTTGAACCCCAGGTTGTCCATGCGTTCCGCTAATTTAGCTAGATTCATGGTCGACGTTGGCACGACGGGTAGTTGATTACTCTGACCTCTCGGGTGCTTGTGCCGCGTGCTGTTGGATTTTTGCTGCTGCTGTTGACGTCCTTTCCCAGTGGCGCCGTTCGATGATGTCTCGTTGCTACGTTTATAGTGATTCCCATTACTTTGCCGCCGAGTTCTATCCTGCTCCAGTGCTTGGCCCTGCTGATGGGCTTGGGTACGGATATGAACACCAGCCTTTGAGTGCGAGTGCGATAGCTGCTGTTGCGATCTATATTGACGCTGGAGTTGGATCCGCTGGAGTTGGAGGTGTCGATCAAGCTCGCGCTGTTCCTTGGCGTTTTTCTCTGCGAGGGAAACCAAATTCCTCATGCGATCTGTTTGAGCCGAGGAATTCCACCATCCCTTGGAAGTTGAAAGCCAATCCTTGGAGTGAGAGTATACACATCGGTCTTGATACCGACATGAGCCGAGCAATAAATAAACACAGACGTTACGACCCCTGATAATCAATGAGTTATCGAACTCGAGCCCAATGCTCATATAAGAGAGGTACATACAGGGTATCGCGAACACTCTTTTCATCTGGAGCATGCATGTATCCGCAAGCAGACCCCCTCTCGCAACCCATATCTCGCCGATTATGATATCGACAAGGGACACGATTTCCTAAGTGAAGACATTCTTCGGAATCACTGAGTTCAGCGATATCAAGCTCCACTTTCTCATGTCGAGGAAACTCGAAATCGAGTTCTTGTTCAGAAGTCGAGCCTTCCTCCCCTCCCGCTTCTCTTGCCGATGCCGGCTCTGGAGCCCCCTTCTCACCCTCTAACGACCCTTTCTGAGTCAAGCCCTCATTTGACGAATTTGAAGTTATACAGGCGTTGACTTGTTCAAGAGTGGTGGCTGCGAGCGTGTGATTCTCCGAACCGCCAGGCTCGGAGTGGGAAAGGATACATTCGAGGTCAACCTGCGCAGCTCTGAGTAATCCTTGAGAAAATCGAGCCAGTCCTCGCTGATATCGGGCGGAGAGATTTTTCGGGTCGAGTGTTAGGGCTCGGGTAGCGATGAATGCCGCTTGTTCATATCTGCAGAAATATAATCAATATAACGCCACATACTTGTGTCAACCGGACTGGAAGACAACCGTGAAGAATTGGCATTCCGAGTAGTCGTTGGAGTCTGGTCAGAGTCTGGCAGGAATCAATTGACTTACTGTCCACATTTGACACAAGCTGTCGCCAGTTTAACGTATAATTCGACATTTGTGTTCCATTTCCTGATAGCATCCGTGTACTGCAATGTTGCTTGAGCGTATTCGCAGTTCTTCATAGATTCATCTCCCTAATTGAAATCACGAAACTGTCACAGAAAGCATGCAATATAGGGTCAAACACGCACGGACTGGGCAAGCTGCTGAGCCTGAACCTGGTTTTGCTTGATTCTAGCGTCTCTCAGCTTCACCTTCTCACGAAGCTTCTCATGGATGGCTTCTTGATCATCAACGGTTTTGACACTTGTGGGCGACATCAAGTCATCACTGACAGGCGTTGAAGGGGTCAGAGAATTTGGTGCCGCCGGAGTGGCGATGGAGGGAGAGTCGAGAGAGGAAGACATGAGTTTACTGCTTGAGTCGTGTCCTTTGAATTTATACTGTTCAGGTAAGTGCTATGTGATTTGGAGCAGGGTCGACGGAGATTGAAGTCGTGCAGTCAGGAAAAAAACGAGTTTGGCGTGCAGTGGATGAATTTGGATCTCCACTGTCCAGTCGCGTTTTTTTAGGCGACACGTGAGCGAGTTTTTAATATATTTATCATTTGATCCGTCATCAATTCGGTGATCGATTCACCGGTTCCGGTAAGGAATGGCAGGATGTGAAATTCGCAGCATCCAAGCACTGAGCGAGCCTGATAGAAAATTGGTTGCACTGGACCTTCTGTCTATCAAATAAAAAAACCAGGCTTCCGCTACAACCTCAAACTCTATTCTCCATCTCATCGGCTCTTCTTCTCCATTCAGATCCTCGATACGAGATGAGAATCGAGAGCAGGCCAGAAAGTAGGACAATGCCTGCCCAAACAGTATACATCCAGCCTAATCACTGTTGATCAGAGAATGTTATCATTCAAAAATTCACTAGAACTCACCGTCACCCAAACTTTCCTATAAGAATGTATATTTATTCGATTTTAGCAATGAATGAGCCTCAAAGGCGCCCAAAATCGGCGTTGCGCAAGAGACTTCAAAAGATGTTGTTTATCTCGACATCAGCAATGAAGAAGATGTCGCGAAGCTACGGGCTCTCAGAGTAAGTCAACTGTGCTCTGGAATACTCATTCTATGCAGAGAGGCGACTGAATAAATTAATCTAGGCGAAGATTGATAAGGCACTTGTAAAAAAAAGGACTCGCAAGAAGCTCAAATCAAGGACAAAATCAAGGAAGAACCCATGGCCGTGTTCCAGAAGGGTGAAGTCATTGACCTGACATGACTATCATAGGGGTCGCATCAATCCGTGTATACTCCTATACATCCCATAATTCCTGCGTTGCATACCGAGCTTTGTAGATTATACCATGTACTAGCCTTGTACAAGTTGTGTTGTAAACTAGACAACCCAGTGAGGTTCTCATGTATCAATGTACTATACGTCGAGATCAAATGCGTTTAGCAGCCAAATAAAGTACTTCTATCACCAGCCCAGTACTTCTATCACCAATCCACCTATAATTGAGAGCCTTGGCTCTGGGCCAGTAACTGTGATACTACCACTATCAGAAAAGCACACATTTTTCAGCTGAGAGATAATCATGAAGAGAGGATAGAGAAGGATTTTCGACATTCGCGAATCGGGTGTGGGCGGACGTGGGCGCTGGATGTCCTAATGCGTCATCAAAGGGACGGCGAGGATCCAGTGATAACGCCATTCGAGATATACCGCGATGGCGACTTGTCTAGATGATGAAACAGAGGTGACAGCAAATTAGAGAGGTGTCGAATGTCGACAATAATGGAGAGGGGACGCGGCTATCGGGTCGCCGGTAGGCGCCGCGCCTAGAAAGCGTCCGATATCTCAACATGAGCCAGGCGCCCAATAAGAACATGATAGGAAGTTCGTCTTCGAGGATTAGGTAGTCGCGCATAAGTCTCGATGGCTGATTGTAACTTTCTGGACGCATTAGCTTCCCTGACAACCGAACAGTACAGGTCTGGCCCGCAGGCCGCAATGCTATTTCGCGACACCGTCACATCACATGATGACATATTACTATCGTGACGGTTTCTAATTGCCAGCTTTCACCTCAACCCATGCCTCAACCGCGATGCCGACATATAACGGAATATCAGTCACAATCCAAGTCGATGGACGCCTAATTCCCGAGTATCAAATCGATATCAACGAAGGAACAAAGGAAATAACGTGCTGGATTCCGTCTTACGCTGGCAAGGTCTGTGAAAGCGGTCCCCGAGCCGCGTGTACTGACTTTTGATATGAACCAAGGAATTTGACATTAGGATTAATAATCTCACCAACAGTGTCCAATCTAGAGTATATGTGTCCTTAGACGGTCAACAGACGAATATCCGGTCCCTTGGTCCGGGAGAACGACAAGTTGTGGATAAGTGTCGTCCTTCGCCGACTACATACCGTACTTTTGTCTTTTCATCAGGTCAACCCGTAGGCAAGCCTCCTTCGTACTCATTTCCAGATAACAATAAACAAACATCTTCTTTAGATGACGACGAGCTATCTCCCGATGCTTTGAACGTCGCAGGGCTGGGCACCGTACAGGTCTCGGTGTTTGAGGGAAAGATAATTCTTGACCCCCATCCGACACCTTCTAGAGATTATCGAAACATTCGAATTCCAGAAAAGCGGATGATTCCAGAGCGAGGGAAGAAAGGCGTTGAACAGGTTGTCGGGTATGTGCTTGCTTACCCCCTTTTCCGCTTGTGGTGCTTACACAAAAATTTAGCCTCGGTCCCATCAGGTCTCGCCCTATGGAAAAGCCTGTCATGAGACGACACTCTTTCAGAAAGGAAGGGCTTAGAGCAAAGGTTATTTTTCGTTATAGACCTCTAGGCAAGTAATTATCGCCCTTTCATATGTGACCTGAGCCTGAGTTTTCGGTAGCCTTTTTGCAGGCCCAGGGCATTGTGCCACCTGATCAACTCAGACAAGAAAATCCCCCTAAAACTTCTCGAAACCGCAAACACACTGGAGTCGATCTGTCGCCCATGAACCGGCCCGCCAGAGCCCCTAAGACCTCTACTAACCAGCAGACTCCGCATGAAGTTATCCGCCTTGATATCAGCGATGAAGAAGACGTGGAGAAACTATGGGCTCTTCGAGTAAGTAGCTAACCCTTCTACGCCACACTGGTCTGACTTTCTTTCGCTCTTCGAAGGCTAGGATTGATCAAGCGTTAGCAAAGAAGGACCCGTCAGTTGCTCGGATCAAGAAAGAAGTCAAAGCGGAGTCCAAGCCTGCGTTTCTCAAGGGCGAGGTTATCGACCTCACATAATCGCGAACTCGACCATTTCAATTTTCAAGGANNTTATTCTATGTTCTGCTATTAATCCACTTTATACCCCGGATCTCTTCATCACTCCGACAGATTTGTACACTCGATCGTTCAATGACATCAAGCAATAACTATATCGTTTTGTCCATCTGGATTGCCTTGGCCAGCCATATATTTGCCTTTTTTTGATTGCCACTCCGTTAAATCATAAGACAATTTACGCGTTGAGCAGATATGACGAGTACACTAAGTTGAACCGACTCAGGAAATAACAGACATTTGAACATTTGGATGAAAACGAATACAGAGACAAAGTAGAAGAAAACGGGGGACTCCTCTCAGGCTGTGGACTCAAAACACTCTCGGAGAAGGCTCACATCAATTATCATCACTAAAGCAGGAATTAAAGGAAACAGATAAGTAGATTTCCTTCATCGTGAGCCGTATAGTCCGTACCTGGTCTTTTTCCAATCCCTCCATCTCCTGAAGCAACCTCTCTACATAGCCGTCATCGAAATTTGGAAGCTGCCTCAATTTCTTGAGAGCTTCGCTGTCTTTGCGGAAGAAATTGATGATTCGAAGGGCTAAAGGGTGGCGTGGCATCCACGCCTTCACCTTTTCGAAAATGTTCGTGAACCATTTGATCGGCTCGACAGGAATAGGTTCATGCAAGATTGTTTTTCGTATGAGCTCCAATACGTCCCTTCTGGACTCATCGTATTCCTCTTGGTAGGTATACCCATTCTTCTTCTTTTTACCCGGATGAGCCGTTATACAAGCGCATCCAGATACTTCTGCAAGCTTGATGCCTTCCTTCTCAAATTGGTCCTTGTGTTCGATCCACCACAGATCCCTATCTTCCTCTGCCTCGAGACAAGTAATGATGATTACGGTAGGCACCTTGCCTTGACAAATAATGTTGCGAAAGAATTTCCAGTCTGCTGGAGTAGCAATATTGATTTTCGGGGCGCGCATAACGAAGACGAGCAAACTAATTCCTCCTTGCCGATCAAGGTCGAGAAGGAGTTTGTATAGCTTGACGACGGCATGCACATCCGGAACTCTAGAATCCTCTTTTTCTTCCAGGCCCTGCGTGTCCCAGAGCGTAACCTGGAGACCATGAACGTCGATGGGATAAGACTGGCTCTGAAGCGTGCCTCTTTCGAATCCGTCGGAAACCCCAGCAACTGGCTGGTCAGGAGAGAGCATGTTTACAACACTGCTCTTTCCTGCCCCCGCTGCTCCGAACAAGACAACGTTGTGTGGGGTTTGAGGCTCGGGGAGTTGCATAAATGGCAGGAAACACGGAGAATATTTGGCGGCTATGGCCCTGGCGTCCTACTTGATCCTCACCATGGTTTTATCCGCCACAGGAAAGCCTTGACCGCAACCATGCTCGTTCCCAATTGAGTTTCCCGCTGTGAAGTTCAAGGCCCTTCTATTTATTTATATCCCTGGCATGAGGCAGACTTAATTGCAACCTGCCAGGTTGCGCATCGCCGGAACTTGAAGCCCACAGAAGAAGGGGCTGCGCAGCAGATTCCTACCAAGTCATTGGCTGCGCAGTAGCTAACTGTACTACTATTTGATTGTAATGCAGTACTCACGCCAAGTACGAAGTCTTTCTGTGAGGATGCCATCGCTTGGGTATGAATCTGGCTAAAAATGCTTCTAGATACGCTTATAGTCTATTACTACTCCTTCGCATGCAATGATACTACCATCTTGAGCCTTGGACTACAGTCTTCTGATATCCGCAACGTCTTGATGTCCATTGTCCCCCTGGAGAAAGCGATTTGAGTCCAATTTGATTTTCAGTCATTCAACAGCCCTTTGAACAGCTATTTACCTCACGATACGATCATTGCGTGCTGTACGGATGGCGGGGAACGGATTGGAGTCTGTGCAAAGGGTAAACACAGAGTCACCGGACTCCGGCCGATCGAGGGAAGGAAGCACTCGCTAGCACTCAATGAACATGGCTTGATTTAGTAACGAAGAAGTAGCCCGAGATTATAATACGACTGTTTACGCTGTAGTCAGCGTGGCCGCGCAACACAGTTCCTTCCTAATATCCGCTCTCACTACGCAGCGATCACCAAATATCTCTTGAGTTGTACTGCAGATGCCTGAAAAGTCGCACCCAGATAAATCAAAGACTCCCGTGGAGAGTACCTCAGGTATGTGCTTGAACCTCGACACTGATGGGCACTTTGAAACCTGGTATTCCAATAAAAATCCGGATACTAGATACGGGAACACAGAAACACACTGAAAGCTTCTTTGAGAAGACCGAGGTATTTGGCAAGGACAGAAACATTATCGTCTTCGGTGAAACTGGCGCGGGAAAGAGCAGCATTATCAGAATGCTTTCAGACCCCAAAGACTCGGAAAATATTCCCATCAGCAACCGCCCCGTTGGGTGTACCCGCCAATACACCGACTACATCATCACACTCGATGGCGAGGACTACACCATCTGGGATACTGCTGGCCTGAACGAAGGTAAAGCAGGAACCGTCCCAGCGGATGTGGCGCTAGGCCATCTCCGCCGTCTTGTTGAGACTCTGGGCAGTGCGACTGGGATCAGTCTGTTGGTATACTGTATACGATGGTCGAGGTATCGCAAAATCCTCAGAGAGAACTATGATCTCTTTTCAGGGATTATTTGCAGCGGGGTGATTCCGACTGTGGTGGTCATCACGGGGCTCGAACACCAGGAATCGATGGAAGCCTGGTGGGAGAAGAACAGAGGCGAGTTAAAGGGGATGGAGTTTTTTGATCATGCATGTATTACAGCTGCCAAGGGGAAGAAGAACGTTTATGAAGAGGAATACGAAGAGTCAATCGCGAAGCTGAGGGTGCTGATCAGAAAAAACTGTTTGGAGCACGCGTGGAAGATAAAATCAGAAAAGGAGGGTTCATGGTTGCGACACGTCTTAGTTTCTGTCGAGAACTATGGCGAGCATCGCAAAGATCCTACTGGTCATCTTGTCAAAGCCTTTCATTCTTTCAAACAGGGCGCATCTCATGTTGTTCAAGCCGTCAGGGATTGGGGTTCGGGCACATCCGACTCTACTTCCCACCCAGCTCCTGAACGTCCTACTTGCTAGTGATGAAGACTGAGTTTATCTGCGAGGACTTGTAGCGCACATCCTTTGATTGAAGTGGGGGAAAGCTGAAAAATGCTGTCCCAAAATTGTATCCCTACATCTTGCTCTTTCAGGTCCACATGCATCTTACTTCCACCTGGTAGTGTAATGCATTAGGATAAATTGTTTTGACAACGTCAGTTTATCGACGTGCTTCTTACCCTTGTGAGGATGGAGTCCGCGCGCCGCGACTCGCCGCCCGAAGCCGCGTGTATCTGTCTTTTTTATCCTCAACCGACTCGGGGTTGGTTCCCAGACCTCTGCAGTGTCATAGGTTTCTTGAAATCCTGACCTCACAGATGTGTTCATTATTGATTCGTCTGCAACGTTATCTTGTGGGTATATCAGTATAATTTTCTGTCTTCCTTGACAAGTTCTAAGTCTGCCAAAGCCCATCAAGATTTATCCAAGTATCCGTGCCTCTGTATCTGTCCTTTATGCGCATTTTGCCTTGACAGTTCTGATATCGGCCTGTGGTCAACGGCAATTATGGCCAAGCTTACCACTGGGAGCCCTCCTCACAGCTTTCCCCTCTTGTTCTCACCCATTCATTGCCGCCTTCCTTCCCTCCTCCCCAACTTAGTAGGCCTCCCCAGCTTTTCTATTCTCTTCAACTGACGATGGCCGCGTTCTTCCCTGGCTGAACAAACGCCGCTTTCAATAACAATATTTTCATTGAGCAACATCACCATTATCCGAGTCAAAGTCTTTCAGGTTTGTCACATTGCTCATATTTCAGGAACCTGGATAGAGGACTTACTGCCGATGAAAACTCTACAGCATCTGGTATTGAAGCTCTACATGAGGCTTCCCATTTGAACGCGACGCATGACTCGGACATCGTCGCGACCGCGGTGGATTCTTTACCGAGGACTCGACATAGCACCGTTATTGAGGATCTAGTCCTGTGGTCCCAATAAGCTACTCCTACACCATCATCAACTCTTTTGCTCATTGGCCCGAAGTCCGATTTGCCCCATCTCTGTGCCGATGCTCTAGAAGAGCACTTGGTTGCGAGTTTTTTCTTCTCAAGAGAGCTCGGGATCGATGATCACACGTAATTCTTTATTACCATCGCTTCTCAACTTGCGACTCATTATCCCTCTTATGCGACACTTGTCGACAAGAAACTTCAAAGCAACCCAAGATTGATGTCGAAGTGCTCAGAATACAGTTTCGCGAGTAATTCTTCGATCCTTTCGGGAGCTCGCAGTATGAGGCAACGGGCTTGAGGCAACAGGCTTGATCCTCGTCAGTGGATTAGAGGAGTGTAAAAGCGAGCAGGCTCGACGGCAGCTTTTGCGGATGTTGACGACAAAGACGAAGAAGCTCCCGTTTCGTTGGTGGATATCCAGTCGCCCTGACGTTGCTTTGGATGAGGGGCAAGTACTCGGGATCGAACGTTCTGCCATGTACATACGGTATTTATGGAGGAATACAGGGAAAATTCAGTAGCATGAGGCCGAGGGAGCAGGGGTGATCTTGCTTCGAGATGGGATCTGGATATTAATGTTCGGGACTGGTCACAAAATTGTGCATTGGGCGGTGCTTTTTTTTACCCCTGTCATTCACAATTAGGTCTTTGGTACTTCCTGAGTACTAGGTTGGCCGGATCACATGTAGAGTCCTCGGAACGTACTTGGAGCTACAATAGGAAGGCTGAACTCAGTGATTTGATCAGTTGAGGATAAATATAGATACACACGTGACACGAAACCGATTGTGGATTTTCCGAATCCAAACCTCCTCAGCGCACGTCGAGCATGGCCCAACAAGGCTCGAGTTCATCATCTCTCTCATCTACAGCTTTTGACGAATATAACACAAAACTCCAAACCTCCGCACTCAAAGCAACTCGGAATGCCGCAACTCTCCCAGCCGATATCAACTTCTACCGGTCACTCGACACAGGCACCGCACACGACATTGACAGTATATCTTCTCGGGTATTAAACCTGACGAATAAATTGCTCGAACTGTCGAATGGTGTGAATGATAATGCGCCTGAGAAAGCGAAGGGGAAGGGGAAAGGAAAAGCGAAGTTGGAGGACAAAGATGATGTGGTTGATGATTTCCATTCGTTAGTTGTGGATGCTATGGATCAGTTGTTTGAACGCACTGTGAGTGATTTCGTCTTTCGGAGGGGTATATTGTTCAATGAGCTTAGGATTCGTGTTTGGATCAAGCCATGGGTCGGAATAAGGCTCCGGCCATTGCGGTAAATCCACCTCAGAAGGATAAAGTGACACAGAAACGAGTGCGTTTGCATCAATTCTTTTCCTTTCACATTCAGTATTTTGATACGTCGTCCACCCAGAAAGTCATTACGTCGAAAGGCGCTTTGGATCCTGTGATACACCATGCGGCGCACCTCGAAAAACCACAAACGTCGTTCAAGCGAAAACCGGACAATAGCGATACGCCGTGGTATCCTTCCCTCTCGCACAAATTTAATGCAAAAGTGCCTTTGGGGTACGTGTACACTGAAGGAGACGGCGATGTTACCATAGAGGGCAACTCGACGCCTGTGTAGGTCCTCTTCTATCGGTGGTAGAGTCTTCACTAACATTGTTGTAGTGCCAATCATCCATACCGCTACGAAATCAATCACATATCCTACCCATCTCACGTATACGCTCCAGCAAACCCCACGCCCCCACTCTCCCTCTCAGAGACTCCCTTCACATGGGTCTCAACACCATCGACTCTCCAAACCATGCTCAACAAACTTCGCGCCTCAACAGAGATAGCCGTGGATCTCGAACACCACAGTTATCGTTCTTATGCTGGATTCTTATGCTTGATGCAAATCAGCACGAGAGAGGAGGATTTCGTCGTGGATGTGATTGCTTTGCGGGACGATATGGAAGTTTTGAATGAGGTTTTCACGGATTCGAAGATTGTTAAGGTTTTCCACGGAGCGGAGAGTGATATTGTGTGGTTGCAGCAGGATTTCAATTTGTATGTCGTGAACTTGTTTGACACATTCCATGCTTCCAAGTTACTCGGTGAGTGCATTCGCCTTTGACGACCTCACTCTGCCTGACCTTCTTACTTACAGACTTTCCGCGCCACGGTCTTGCGAATTTATTGGAAATGTATTGCGACTATATCCCGGATAAACGCTATCAACTAGCCGACTGGCGTATCCGGTACGTCTATCTCCTCTCATATCGAATTCTAACTGACCACAGACGCCCAACAGACCACTCCCAGAAGCAATGCTCGAGTACGCTCGTTCAGACACACACTTCCTGCTCTTCATCTATGACAACCTCCGTAACGCCCTCCTCGACCGTGCAACATCGCGTTCTCGTTCTTCCTCCCCTCCCACCACCACCACCGCCACCTCTTTAACCACCAACACGAACCCAAATGCACCAGTCATATGCGTTCCTCCACCTACAGCAAATGCATCTACGAGCCCTGCACATACGTTGATCAATCACGTTCTTACTAGATCAGCAGAGACGTGTCTCCGCGTGTACACCAAAGAGACGTACGACCATTCCTCCGGGAGCGGTTCGAACGGCTGGGACACCCTAGCTAAAAAATGGAACAAACCATTCTTCACTTCCTCTTCGTCCCCTCCCTCATCCTCATCCACCTCCGCGTCAAACCAGGTCCTAACAATGCAGAAACAAGTCTACATCTCCCTACACCAATGGCGCGATAAAATCGCTCGCGAAGAAGACGAAAGTACACGATACGTTATGCCTAATCAGTACTTGTTCAGAATTGCGGAATCGCCTCCGAGTGATTTAGGTGCTCTGTTGAGAGTGTTTGGTATGCAGGTTCCGGTTGTTGTTAAGAGGAGAGCGAAGGAGTTGGTTGAGGTTATTAGGGAGGGTGTTAGAAAGGGTTTGAGTCAGAGTCAGAGTACGGGAGATGATGCGGGTGCGGGTGCGGGTGCGGGTGCGGAGAGTGGAGGCGAGGTGAAGGATACGCAGGAGAAGGAGAAGGAAGCTGAGGTTGAAGTGAAAAAGCCTGCAGATTCGGTTAGGGTTGAACAAATATCAAAAGAAACGAACGAAAAACTCTGGGGTACGCCTGTGCTCATCTACTCTTCCTGTCTCCCCACTTATACCTCTTCCTCAGGCACCACTAACCAAAACCCGCTCATCCAACCCTCTTCCTCACTCTTCGGAACACTCCCTACCAAAACTCCTTCCTCGTCGTCTTCTGCAAAACAGGTTTACACCTCCACTCAAAGCACGCTCTTCGGAAACTTCGGAAACAGCATTACCTCTGAGTCCTTGTCAACCCCCGAACGTCAAGCTGGTGCTACGAAATTCCAGGAAGTCGTTGCTAGGATTAACAGCACGTTAGTTATTGCACCTACAGCACCAAAGGTACATCTTTCACCCCTCGTTCCTTTCTCAGAATTATACTAATCAATCTATCTAGGCCACCCCAGCCATAACCACCTCGACCACCACGGCCACGGCCACGACCACGACAGAAGAAACTCAAGAAACATCAACAGAGATGCAAATCGAGATCCCCTTTGTCCCCGCCTCACAGCGCCAAGCTCAACCTCCGATGGAAGAAAAAGAAAAAGATACGATCGTAGTTGTGGGGCAATCTAAATCCAAAAAACGAAAACGAACAAAGAGCGCTTTGAGTACCGACAAACTCAGTTCGAAATCCAAGGCCAAGGCCAATGGTTCCGAAGAAGAGGGTGCAGGAGACGAAGAACAATTCGATTTCGCTAGTGTTCCGAATATCCTAGATGATAACCCTCAGATTATGGACGAGAAAGAGAAGCGGGTGAAGAAGAAACAGAAAAAGGGTAAAGGTACGTCCCCTCTCGAGTTGTGCGCATGACATATGACCGACTGAGGAATTGGATGTGCGCACTGCGCCTAGGTGGTCAATTCTTTGGTGACTTCCCGGCTCCACCGAAGGCGCATAGTGAGTTTAAGGGAGGGAATCAGTCGCATACGTTTAAGTAGGAGGTGATTGGGTGGGAGGTGAGCTTGGGGTGAGGAGGTTTGGGTAGTTGTTATGTGTGGATGGGCGCTGGATGATTGCACCAAGTGCCCGAGCGCTCAACGTTACATTGAGCGGTTGATGTCACTCTCTGGTTCATATCATTGAAATTTGCACTTGTCCTTCTGTTACCAGTGAGATGATTTGCTGTTCGAGGTAAAAGAACGGTCTACGATAATGCAAGGCTGAAGATGCTGAATGTAAGAGCGTTGTCTCAGACGACTCTCACCCCGACGATTGTGTAGCTCAGATGGTAGCGGGCACCCTGAGAACGATGTATCGACAGATAAATCACTGAACCATCATCACCTCCTTACACTCTGGTATTACTCTAGTACTAATAAAGTCAGCTCCTCTCTCTCCTAACCTTTGAATCGAAGATGGTGGACATCATCGCGCTCTTTGATCCCATCAGGACTTCTTGCCCAAGCCATCACTCTGATATCGATTCCATTCCAGAAGCTCGCTAAACTTGTGGTTCTCAGAAATTCCTGAACCGTTCTCCGAGCTAAGCGTAGAATTGGTGAAGTTGTTCACTTGTACATCAATTGAATTGGTGGTATCTTTATCCAATTTCCACGCCGTTCTCCCACAGATGATATTGGTGCATGCGCATGGCCCAACTTCCTTGTCGTACCTGGCCTCGATGTCATACCCAGTTTGCCCTCTGTGCCCTCCGACATGACGACTCACTCTACACTTGTTGGAATTCTTCTCCTTTTCATCACCGCTTTGAATCTCTTCTACATACGAAAGCAACTGCTAGTGCAAGACCACCATGGAGCCAGCCAAAGAGAATACTGTGAGCGATCTTCAGGCGTATGTATAATGCTCTTCCCATGTTAAATCCAGTCTCGTTTCTTTTCCTTCGACAGCGCTCCTTGGCCACGACTATCCAGAGTTCTTACCTCTACCAATCGCACTGACACCAGATATACCGGTGGTAGCCGAAGAAACCGTGCATTATCCCGTCTTGGGGAATGCTTCAGATGCAGAGTGGTTTTCGCTCACATCCGCTGGGTATGGCTACGTTCGATTAGGAGGGGAACATCGGGTTTTCATGGTTACAATGTACCATGAACTGCATTGCCTTCGCGTATTGAACAAAGCCTTCGGCAAACATCCCATTGCTACACCTGGACATATCCAGCACTGTCTGAATTATCTCCGCCAAGGCGCTTTATGTCACCCAGACTTATCGCTGGAGCCGGGAAATTTTGAAGAAAAGGATTTTGGTGTGGAGAGGACGGGGGCTATTCATATGTGTAGAGACTGGGAGGCACCGTATGAAGTCATGAGCGAGCGCTTGGATCTTTGGTTGAAAGAAACATGGGTACATGGGAACTAGACACTGCGACTATATTCTTTTCTAGACATCATTTGTATCCAGGTCGGAGCTCGAGAGACCATCATTATAAGCCAAATAATCCTGATAGTTTTTCTCTGCGGCGTCATATACTGCAGACCAATCCTGACAGGTATGAGTTACTTCCCAAGCCGTAACGTGGTTCCCCGTTCCTGCACGGACTGGCTCCAGGCGCATACTCGCGCGGCAGAGCACCATTTGTCGTAGGTAATTCATACAATGATGAACAAGCTGCGGCTTCGTTATTCGTGCCTCGGCAGAGCTGTCAGCGTAAAAGTCCACGAGCTGTTTTCGTATGATGTTCAAGCATCTCATCTCGTGAAATAATCCCAGCGTAAAGGGACGATGATTTGGCCCTAGGTGAAGAAGCGCACCTCCTGAGGGCAATGAAGCGTTCCACTCTGCTTCTGCTAGCTCTGAGTCGAAGCCGTAGTGAACGGTGTTCTCTCTGAATAGATGTACACGCTCAAGAGGCTCAAGAGGCCAGAGCGAGGGGTGATCGTTACCGACATATGCTGAGAAACAAGCTATCGATTAGCAGCGACCGCCAGGAGGAACGTAAAAATACATTACAGTATGAAACGTCTTGCTTTCTATTAGACCAAAGGGACGGGAATGGGCCTCTGTGAACCAGAAGTAGCACCACAAGTGTGGACACTGCGCATGCGCCAAGGAACTTCACCATTCCTAATTTCACCATTAGGACCGCAGTGTGGCAATAGTAGTCTTGCTTACTCGACACTGCCATTCTTCCCCAATTCAGTCTGCCGCAAAGGTAATCACAGGACGTTAAGCAGCTGAGAGATACACGACAGTGATAAAGTATGTGTGGTGGCCAAAGGCGGCATCACGATTCCTTATATCGTTTAAGACATATCAAATTTGATCGAACATCAATATTCAATCTCGGAGTTGGCAGAAATAGAGACGCTTGTATTCTCAGGAGTCAGGACACAGAGATGACAGAGCCGACCTGAATCTAGCTGGAGGATAGTAACAAGCTCTGTCCTTCGATCAGACCCGGAGCACTTCAGGAAACCCACTCCATACCAGGAGGTGCCTTCGTCGATCATGTTCAAGGATGCATCGGGGTCCAAAAGTCAATATGCTCAGGAGCTATGGCAAAGTCAGTTGTCCGGCTCAATAGCAGCAGTGAGCAGGGATTGCTGGCATAGCCATACATAGCAAAGGTAAAAAGTGAGCGGGTTTGAAAGGGACTGGAATAGACTTAGCCAGAGATTGAGACTCATGAGAGTCCTGGAGCAGCCCTTTCTAGCCTGATCTGGATTTATAATTCTACAGCTGAGGAAACAGCGGAGGCCTACATAGTTCTACTCTTATCGGACTAAGCTATCTGTTTTCTCGAATGCAATCACGGAGTTCGACTACCGGTCCCCGAAAGTTGTGCGAGTCTCGCCTACTTTCCCTGATATTCTCACGTATTGGAATTTGATTTAAGCGCGACCATAGGAGCATTATTCAACGATATCAATAAAGAAACAGGCAAGTGTTACTGTTTGGGAGGAGCATTTGACTTTTGGATAACGTAGACACCTACGGAGATAGTGAGAAAATCAATAAAAGGACAGTGCAGATAAAAGCATACCTCCGAGGGGGACACGTCTTTTATCTTGCCAGAAATCAACTTGACATGGCATAGACGAAGAGCATGCGAGTTCTAGAGTTGTAAGTCCATACGAGGGGCAATCGAACTCAATAACGGGACCGTCAGATGATGAAAATGTGAATGAAGTGAGAAGGCGACGGCGTTGTGGAGCAACAGGCCATTCTGGTAGAGTCTGTCTTGAAAATTCTGTAGAGGAATCAAGGAGCCAAACGTCGACTGAACTACCAATAAACTCCTTCTCCTCCACATAATCTGGGAGTATAGCATATAGGCTGCATTTCTCCATACCATAGTCCATATGACGGAACTGTATGATTGTGGAAACCTGCCTTTAATCATCAGATGTTGTCATGATACGAAAAACATAGACCGAAGCACCTCGGGCGTCACATAGATATGCCTATCATCCGTATGAATGGTTCCAACATTGGTTCGTGGCATTCGAGAGTCCTCTTCCATCACTCGTCCAGAATCATTAGTGTTGATTCGTAAAACGATATCAGGGAAGTTGGTAATAGGGGGAAAGTTATGATTGTGTTGAACCTTGTCGAGGTTGATATATTGGTTCGGTCGACGTAGCCTCGGCATTGAGTTAAATCCACGGCTCACTCCGAAGGTTCCACTTCTTGCGAATAATACGATAGACACAAGCGTTGAGCATACGGCCACTGTGATACAGAGCCAGATCAATAATGGCAAGGACGCGACTGTAGGGTCATCACTAGATTAGTCTTGGCCGGACGGCTCGATAAAACAGATGGACCTACAGTATGATGACACTCTATCCTTTGACCGCTTTTGCTTCGGGAATTCGTCTGAGGTGTCTGAGGGTAGCTGGACATATTGCCTAGCACCTGGCATGGCTGGTGGAGAGCGGAGAGGCAAGAGTCCAGATATTCGTGAGAAGCATCAAATCTAGCGATACGCAGACTTAGGCGAGCGCTGGCAGTCCCTTCTGACCAAACTTGCAATCTATTAGAGCACATTTCCATCAGAACGAAAGAAAAACATTTTATCAAAGAGAAATAACCGGCGATACTCCACACGATGGCTGATGAAAGAGAACGAATCATTCTTCGTGTTTGCTTAGCTCAGAAAGGCTAAGTTCATCGTCCATTTCAGCGCTGCTGGTGCCTGCTGCCTTAGACCTTGCAGGCTATGGTTTTAGTTTTAGTACCATAGGAAGAGTCTATGTTCACAGAATATAAGAATCTTGAGCTTGACCCACATAAAATCCGAGTGCTTATTTCTTGGCGTGGCAGACTCATATGATGTTAAAAACTGTTCGCAAACAAACACCGCCGGTATCGAGCTCTGAATCACTGGATAATTGCGATAGCTTTCAACGGAGCTGTATAGTAAGGCTGTAGTGGCCGTAGTAGTCGGGTCAGTTGAGTGTAATAAGAGAGTTAACGTTACACGGTTGTCCGCGCTGAGAATTCATGATCGCTCTAAATAAAGGACCACGGTCAAACTCATTCAATAGCATGGTGCAACCGCGTGCTTTAAATCCACTCATCCAGGGTCCAATGATACAATCCGGCTGATGAGCCGCATCTCTTGGCCAAGGAGAGAACCGATAGTGTTCGAGCTGGGTCACATTACACCCTACTATATAAGTAGTAGATTTTAGATGATGTAGGTGCAATCACAAAAGCGTAGCAGTGATTACTAACTGGCAGGAATATATTTTCCTGATCTATTATAATGATGCTTTCCCAGTAGCATATTACACCTGCCTATCACCGAGTTTCGACAAACTTTCATAGTGAAATGTGCTGCTCCCGGCCTGTGTCGCATGACTGATCTAACAACCTCTCTAAGGGATCCAGAGAATTCTAATCAATTAACATCGGAGTAGACTACAGCGGCGAGCCTTGTCATCGAGTGCGACCGATACTGATTTGACGAGTTTTTAAGCCTGCTGACGGTTTAGGTGTATAATTAGGTATATAATATAAAATAGCAATTTGTATGTTGTCAATATCTTTGTCAGCGACTGCACACCTCGGATATTGAGCCATGGCGTCCGAGTATTTAGGTATTAGCTGGTCACAGGTGAAATTCCTCAACTAGCGATAATTAGCGCCCATTCAGTACCCCTTGACTTGTGCATAGCGACTGACCCTGACAAATGCAGATCAACTCAAATCGAAGGTGGATTTCTCGACCTCGAAGGTGGCGGTAAGTAAAAATGCTCATGTCCAAGGCTGAGTCTCAAACTTGAAAATTGGGACTGATTCCGAGCTTACATGGGCCTTCTGCAACAATACGAACGCTAGTAATGTTGAAATTGATGATCCGTGCAGGGTAAATACCTAATTGCACCAGGGTCATTGGGACGCACCTCTCCATCCGCACTGCCAACACCAAGCCAGGACACACCCTGCTCTCTTTTACTCAGTCACACAAGCTTGATTTGTCGCTTCCAATGTCGAAACAAAAGCCGCGTGAACACATCAAGCACGACACAAACATTACTTTCAAGGATGGGGCGACTATTCGAACGCGTCACGCGTACGACGCGACGAGAAATATGAGGTGGCACGTTGCGGCGTGTGACATGTGTGGTAGAGAAATAGCATTACCGGGGACCGCAGATGCATATTCTATGCATAGTCATCGTGAAGCTTGCAAGAAACGAAAGTTGAGCAACATTCCTGCGATGGTGTCGCGCCCCTCAGCCGGGCCATCATTAGGACACGTTGGCCGCCACAATATTGAAGAAGTAGTAGGAAGATTACCCAAGAAGTCGAAGAATCAGAATGTTGCCGAGCCCCAGACAGATTTCTGTAAGTTTACCTCCTTTAGTCCGTCAACTGAGCTGTAGCTGATTTTCCGTTAGCTAGGGTCTTTGGCGCATTCCGGAAAATACCTCCATTCAAGCCATCTATTGATGACTTCCAAGGGCCATACAATAAGCTACTTTATACACTCTTCCCCGCGGACACGGATTTCATAATTGTTCCCAAGTCCGGATCATCATCATGCTCAACGGAAACCCCTGTCTTCACCTTCATTGTTTTATTCGGCAACAGGCCTGTCTTCTTCTTAGATGTCGGATCACCAGATGATTTCAAATATCCATCCAAGCGCCAGGTGGCTGACCGAGATGTTCGAGCCCGCATATGGGACTTAGACTGTCCGTGATTCTGTTGATTGTATTCGCCTTGACCTCTTATCCATATTTTAACAGCCGAATGTCCTATACCTGTTTTTCGAGCCGTTTGCGCCATCGGCACCAAGCTTTGCTTCTATCAGAAACACCGCTTGACAGGCGTTTATCCTCCGTTCATTGAATCTAACGTTGGATTATGGATAGACGGGGCACCGGAGGAACGCTGGGAGTATGATCTCCTTGAGACGGGCACTCGGAGATTCCAAGAGGTGGCGACAATGACGAGAAAGGCCTGTGAGACACTTTGACCTCACTGGGGGCGCTCTATGCTAGGTTTCTAACGCTATATACTTTAATCCAGTCCACTTGATATCTCGTAGAATAGCCTTCATTTAATTTGGAATTAGGATAATTAAAAATATGAACGTCGCAATTGAAGATAGCACCCGTAAGCCTTATTCAGTATCCTTTCGCTTTCTGAAGAAAGGTACGCGAATTGAGTTCTACCAAGTAACGACTACTATCCCGTTGCGTGTTGGTTGCGTGATTGTTTTTTTCAGGTGGTGGGGCAGGTAAATTTCTTTATCCAGACATTACATCGTCCACGGCCGGGTATCAGTGTCAGAGAAGTTACTGCCTCGACGTGAGTACCAAGCGATCAGTGGTCGGAATGTGTTGTCCGAGTTTCTACTTGAGAGGATGGTTCACGAACGTACTTAGGAGCATGACAAGTACTGTCTGACGGCAATGGCACAGCCATAGATTACATATGACGAGGACCCGTAGCTCAGTGGTAGAGCGTGAGATTCCAGCTAAGTGGCTTCCTCAAGGTCGTCCGTTCAATCCGGGCCGGGTTCACTTTTTATGTTCATTTATCTCAGCCGTGATATCAACACAGATAGGCAATACACAGGGCGAACGACAGGAAAGCAGGTCAAATTGCTATCAAATTATTGTTAAAAAAGAAAACCTACCTTTAATGGTAAGGTGCGTTTTGTGACACGGGTTTTTCCTGTGAATAGGACATTTTGCGGGAATCCATACCAGAGCAACGTATCGGCTAAATCTATGATATTGCCACAAGGGTTACCCAGTTACTACTAATACCAATGAGCCTGGCATCTTTACACAAGTCCCTTCTTGCTCAAAGTCCTCGACAAATTATACGCTGCTGAGATAAGTGTAACGTGTCTGCAAATCGCAATGAGATTGAAGAACAAGGTAACGAGCGTGTCAAAACATACGTGAATCCTTGAACAGCGTTACCCAAACTGAACTCCAATAAGCAACTTAGTTTTCACGATATTAAAACAATACATACGCTTCGCCAGAGTCCGAAATCTCCTCAGTACACAAGCCAACGTGATTGAGGTACAACAAGAAGTCCTACATCGAGATTGGTTTTATAATCGCTGCGGTGCAAATCAAATGACGTACCTCAAACATGGAAATAGCTCGTGGCAAAAATGCGCGATCCGTTTCGCCGGCCCTTGTCAAGGCTTCCACACACCATAAAGTACACAAGCAGAAAGTACCTTCCTCTCCACCGACACCATCTTCCGTCTTTCGAGTATCGTAACGGTATACAAGATTCTATATACCATCAATGACGTCACAACATGACCACAAAAGCATTAAACTCACGTTCGAAGTCAGTCCACCTTTATCAGGAGTCTTCAGAATCTGCTTCAAAGTCGAAACAAACCTAGGGTCCGAAGCCTGCATGAAGAACACCAAAGGCATAATCAACACAGCCGAGTCGAGGACATTGGTATCTTCGTAACTCTGGCCAAAGAATTTGCCGTCTTTGTCCCATGCGTTGTGCATGATTTCTTCATAAAGCTCGTCCCGCGCTGCGAGCCATTTGAAGCGGTTAGGGCAAGGAAGAGATCGTTTGTCTGCCAGGCGAAGTCCTATAATCGATGCTTAATAGCCATTGACAATGGGGGAGGTCGAAGGATACCTCTGTCGATCGCAACCCAGAGCATGATCTAAATAGTAAAGACTGTTGGTATGACAAGCTAACAATTGAGTCGTCATACCTTTGAGTACTAAAACAAGGCAATGTCAATATCACCGTCTGACATAGATAAGCTAATCACGTACGGTAAAGTTCCGTTCGCGGTTCCTCACTTCCCTGCGAGACTGTTAGCCACATTTATGTCAAAAAGGGATAAATCAAGACAAACCAGATAGACCTATTGAATATTTAGTTAGCTGATTACGCAGAAGGCGGGGGGAACGTACAAATCAGGCTCCTTCGCGTGCTCAACGGCATCTAAATTCCCTGTCAATCGATAGTTGTGCCTGTGATCACTCTTTGCTTACAATCGACTCTGAAAAGAATGGAGCACAGAGCGCTCAGTTACGGCCTAATTGTACTTTGATGGCTTTTACTTACACGCCGCGCACCAGCACCCTGGATATAAATCAGTATATGTATTTTTGGAAATCCACTCAAGCGCACCAGTCGTCATAGCTCTGATCCAGGAAATCATCAAGCACCAGCCTTTTCTGAAAAGACTACCTGACGTACAAGAGGTTTTCCGAACTGTGGCGGGTTATCAGTCAATAGAATGAACCTGAGATAGGACAGCAGCGATAAATAACCTTTTGCCCGAGGTAAATACAATCCATTCTAAAGATGAAACGGCGACGCAACGCAATCAGTCAAATTTACGCAGTAAGGTCAATCATAACTCACAGTTCACCATATATGTCCTAACGAAGTTCATCAGCATTGACTCCAGCCAACAAATAGCTCGTCCCTGCTCACCAGTTGTTTGTGGTCCGCAGCACCATTTCCAATTCGGACCGGCTTCGAGGCCTTGTGTCCATCCATATGTGTCAACTCAACCTCGGGTATTTCTTTTTCACCTGTGCAAGATGTAGGCCCTCAGGAGCCACGCAACCAGGGGAAGGCCTGAGCGTACCATGGATGGTATACATGATTTGCAAGCTTCCATCTGGATTCTTGTGTCTCAGACGCTCAAAGATGAATTCGAGGTAAGCTGAACAGGAGGATCGCTTAGTGAGTTAATGAGTTTATCGTAGGGTGGTATTCGCACCATTCGCTTCTTCGGTGAACCCAAGCCGGATCAGAGCGTACAAGGTAAACGAGGAATCACGGATCCAAGAATAACGGTAGTCCCTGGAATAGTCTTCAGCGGCGTTCAGTCCTCAGTTTGGGGGCTAAAACGTACCAGTTTCTGGTCCCACCAATGTACTCTGGTAAGCTGAATGTTGGACTCGCCACAACAGCACCTGTCAGAGACCATGCCTAAATTAGCGATCATCATAGCACGAATAGACCGTTATCGATCAAGAGCGGATGACCAGGGTAGATAGAAGGTGTGATTGACGGAGATGAAGGGGACGGGGGTGATGAGCTGAACAAAAATGTGGACGGACCAGTAGGTTCGAAAATGAGGAGTTTGAGGGCGAGTGCGCTACGGTGGACTGCTTCTTTCCAAGAACCAGTGTAGGTTGAATTTCTGATCCAATCGTACCAATACCTGTTTGTGGTCTGGAACGCGATCAGAGGGAAAACGAAGGCTACTCCGAGACGGAGAACTTACGTGAAGCAAAGAGTGAACAAGCTCCTAAATCCAGGAGATAATCATTATCAGCGCGATGGTAGTCAGTCACTTTGAGAAAATACGTGCCCTGGTGAGGAAAGGGTCCTCCAGCGGTCTTCCCGGCATTTGTGAAGTGCTAACGAGAGCGCCGTTACCTGGCGCACCTGGTAAAACGACGTTCTGAGCGATCTCTGGACTCGGCTGCATCTGCGCCCTGTTAGCTGAGGGGGAAGCGATTGTCGCGTACGCATTCGTGGATCCAGGGGGATTCCTGAGAATGAACGTGACAGCTTGTCCCTCAACAAGGTTGATAAAGGCCTGGATAGCAGGACCTTTATGACCCTTCGCCGAAAGATCGAGCGTTGTGAGGTGAACGACAGGCGCATCCACGTCTTCAGCGGTAGTTTCTGCAACGTAACGCAAATCGAGGGTAAGGTCTGCAGACTCGAACAGAGCCTTCCTTTGCTTGGTGGAGGTAAGAGGTATGCTTTCGTCGTCGACGATGTTGGTTGTATGAGGATTCCTTGCATAGTTGAAAGCAGGCGCACACTCGACATTGATAGAGAGTGATCCTCGAACACATTCAACACGGCGAATGAGCCACGGGAGGAGAGGCTTCTGAGCTGGACCAATGACGCTGGCTTTGAGGGGCCGAGGAAGAAAATCTGAAATACCACAAAAAGCTCAGGGTGGAGGAGAATTAATGGTGGCACACGAGGTGCATACCGGTAACGCTCACGACTCCAGCATCGTTCATGAACTTGGTTTGGAGGACATTCGAGCTCGGGAGGTAGTTTTGTTTGGAGGTATATGGTATGGTTGGTTGGATAGAGAAATGACCGCCCTTATCCTTGTCCAGAATGCGGGCAAACACGGATGGTGAATCAAAGTGCGGCACGCAGTAACTCTCAACTATATGCCAGCAGCGAGTCAGATCAGACAGATTATTCAATGGTTACGGAAATTTACCAGAGCCATCGAGAGAGACGAGTGCGGCAGTTCTCAAGTTGCCAATGCTGATAGAGACGACGTTGGTATGTTGGTTTTCTGACGTCATAAAGGATTGTACACTCACAGGGCGTGGTCACCCAGTGGGAGATACCCGCGCTCTTGGGCAGGCTGGTAGTAGCTCATGATAGTGCGTCGGAGATGATGGTTAGGACAAAAGACGAAAATCCTGTATCGATAAACGCCGAGTCCCCTATCAGCTCCTCGAAATATTCGCATCTACACCTCTGTGCTGACAGAAACTCAAGTCCTTAGTCAATTCCGAACATCAATCCCATCAGTCAAAATATCTTGTATTAGTCAGCAGAATTGGACTACATCAGGGCCTCGTGACTCTTCGCCTGAAACGCAAACGCGCCTTCACATCGGGTACACACGCATGTGCGATCCACTGATTATCTGGCCTTCTATTCCCCTCTAACCCAATATCGTAGTTCAGAAGAATATACGCCACCGTCGCTTTGAGCTCGTGGGCAGCAAAAAATCTGTCACACATACTGCGGTCAGCCAGACCGAAAACGCACAGAATTCTCTAGGTGATTTGCACAAAACTTACCGGCCAGGACACGCGTGTTTTCCCAACCCCCAGAGGACCCAATGTGTCGACAATGATGCAAATGCGTGTTTGACGTGAAATTCGTTTTCATTTCCAGCATCCAGATCGGGTTTGCCAAGATTATAAAACCTGAAGCCGTCAAACGTGTTCGGATCGGGATAGAATGCGGCGTCGTGGTGCATGGCGTCACTGATCACCGACAAAGACGACCCGTATGGTAGTACAACCCCGTTGGAGAACTTGAAACCGTTGGGATCACAGACCTTTCTCATCATCGATACTACACAGGACCGAGGTTGTTAGCTCCGCCGAAAAGATTTGGTTAGCTGACTCACTGGCGCTCAGACTCGAGTATCGCACAGCCTCATGAATGAAGCTGTCTAGCTTGTATAACTTGGCTATGGCGCTCTTGGACCATCCCTCCGACTCGGTGATTTGATAAGCTTCTTGGCGTAGAGGTTCTATGTATTCTGGTCGAGCTGCTAGGTCGAATAGGACATGTGACATGATCTGGGGCACTAGTTCATTCACTTTTCATCTCTAGTCGAATTTCTTACCATCGACGTCGTGTGGATGGCCGCGAAATTGATGAACAATATTCGCATCCCGAGGTTCTCAACCTTTGCGTCTTCGCCTTCCGCTTCTTCGACCAACCAGGTCACCAAATCGTCCTTCGCGAAAAGTTTGTCAGGACACAGACGAAGAAAATGGCGCATTATGCCGATACCCACCGGCATCTCAGCCTTCTCCTCTTTCATCCTGAGCCTTTCGCTGAACAAGGGACCGAGATACTTCAAGGCCAACTCCTTATGCTTTTGATAGGGCGATAACAGTGGTCCAACAATTCTACCCCTTATCTGAGCCCGCTTCTCTGTCAGAAAGCTTATAACTTACGGACGCAAGAACTTTGGCGCCAGATTGATCTTGATTGCTGCGCCCATGACGTTCGCGGCGAACCCAATGCACAAATCCAAGTAGTCCTGGTTTCTGCAAAGTGGAAGCCCTACGAACGCTCGGTTCCCCATTCTTGCGACAAGCCTTTCGAGAGTCTTCCAGAGAGGTATACTTGTCCACTCTGTGAATGGCGCATGAGGGTCATAAACATAGTGTATGATCGTACAGTATGTGACGTACCTTGGCCGCTAGTTGGCACCAAATCAGTCAGAGCGGCCACGCATTCATCATGCAGATTATCACTGTCCATCCAAGCGAGTGAATCACCTTTGACACCCGCTACAGGAAAGAAAGCTCACCAGCAAGACGCGAACGAAACTACCTTCGTCCTCATAATCTTCAGGTGATATGTACTGTTCACGATATTTGACTGGATTGTGTAGTCAAACCGAATGCTCTGCCAAATCCACATTAGCTCGTCGACTTTCCCCCCCTTCTGATGGCACTCACCTCAACCCCGCCTTGATGAAAACTAAGTTCTTCCCCGGCCCTCCTCATATCGTCGACATACTGTCCGCCTCCTACTACAAACTCCCATTTCAGTAATGTTGGTATTTTGAACAAGCCTGTAGGATATTTCTTGTAACCCTCAGCGATAATTTGCCGACCATGCTCGAAGATTTGCAGAGCAGAGATGTAGGAAAGGACTCGGGACGAGTGCCCTATTGTTGGGATGTAACCGAACTGCGAAAAAGAACTTGATGAGAAGGATGAATAATTTGGAGAATAAGCGGGGGAACTCTACTGTAGGGTAAAACTTATCCAGATACAGTTTGAAGAATGAGAGAGTAGCAACGGCAAGGCCAACGTAATACAGATTTCGATAGTTCGAAGCGGGGAATTCGCCTATCATCAACTGCGAGAACTCGATCATGCTTGCGAGCTTGCAGTCTTACAGAGAAAGGCGCCAACCGTGCCTCCCTCTTATGCACGAAATTGAGCGTTCTTGAAGGTCCAGAACAGTGCATATCAGCAAATCTTAATTAGTCCATTGTCGTACGGCTCGGTTTTGGTGCTCATTGTGCTCGTGAAAATTGCTCCTTATGATCACTCTAGCCAATTCCACAGATAGGATTGTTTCTAACTCGCAGCACTTCTGAGGGTGCTACTTACGAATTGTAGTAGATTGCATTTGCATGCTAGTACACATCTATACAATCTCCGGTTGTGGTACTCCATTAGATATACGGATGACAAATCCAATACCAGTCGAATTGGCTTCATTGCAAGGTACTGCATTCCAATCACCCGTGACGCGAGAGCAGAAATAGACATGGGGGTGTATGTACTACAATGCATGTTGTTGTATATTCATCACCTATCAAACAAGCTCAAGGTTATAGACTAGCCCAAGCTCAGATCGGGGGACAATTCCTCACTCAACCAACAATCTCGCCTTCTCACTGCCTAGATAAGCATACTGAATCTTCCTCTCCCAAAGGTTCTTCACGATGATCTCCTGAGGGTCATCTGGGACAATGTCCAAATTGTTATCACTCCACATAACTTCCCAATCCTTCTCATCCGCCTCCTGGACCGAGAAAAATAAGCTCTTGATCGGCCTTTCAACTTCCACTATCAACGATGCTGATCCATCCTTCTGACGCTTGACGGCAACCTTCAAACCTGGTTCCGGGAACTGCACGTACTTGTACGGTTCAGGCCAGTCAACATATCTAGCGAGAACGTCGTCAGTCTGAGGATGGATAAGCCTGGCACAGACGACGACATAAGCGCTCGTGATATTGATGGTCGCTTCGTCGGCTGGGGGCTCCGGGCATCGTTGCCGACAAAGTTCGAGGGACTTGTTAGAGGGGATTTCCTCAGCTGTCGTCCTAGGCTTGCCACGCCAGGCAGCAGCAGCACCCGTGGATCGTATATCAAAGTAAGTTAAAGATAGAGTTGCCTGGGTGTCCGTTAGGAGGGTCGAAGAGGCGCAGATAGTGAGGGTCGCTTCTGTGCTCTGGAATGCCCCAAACTCGTAAAACTACAGCAGCCGAGTAAGTGTTATGAATACCGGAAAGAAAAACAAGGATTACCTGTTTAGGCCTGTCGTGATTCCGGTTTTTGGTTACCTGAAGGTAAAAGTCTAAGAATGGAAAGGTCAATGGGAATATACTTCCGTGTACATACCTCTCGAGAAATATGAAGCGACAGCGGATTCAATGCACGAGCAATGGTGTAGTACGCCGGTTTAGGCCGCATCTAAGCCAAAGACGTCACTGCCTTGTCCGCCACAGCTTGTATGGTTGAAAGATATTTTGACGCACAAAATAGTCAACAATCGCCCACGAGACGACCGGCCAGCAATCATTGAGTTGCCAAACGATCACACCCGAGGTCTATGGACGATTAGCCTTAGCAAGGAACAATCTAGTTGAATGGCACTCACATATTCTTTACCTTCCCCAGCCCACCCCTGCTTCCAAGTCCTGTAAGCAAGACCGACGCCTTCGGCTTGCATGACTTGGGTTCGGAAAGCATGACTTTCACGACGTGAGTCCGCGGAGTTGGTTCAAACTATTTTGGGGCTTACACTTCGAGGTCATCCGTGACTCTGAAATTGTCATTCATCACGATGGCAAATCGACGATCGAAACTGCCAGCCCGTACATGCTGAGCTATGATGGGAGATTGTGCATAATACTGATCTTGCCCTGCGTCCCCCATCCAATGACGTATTGTATGCATGGAAGGGAACGACGGTATTCCGAATTCACTATCCATATTACCATTAGCTTTGAAATTCAAAGGTTTTACTGCTCACCTGATGAATCGACCGCCGAGCTTATCATACTGTTGGTATGGAAGCTCCTTCCCTCCCCAGATATCCCACTGATGCACATCTCCGACCGTTGGATCAGCAGTGTCCCACCACTCCTTTCCACCGTAAGGTGATCCGCGATGATAGGGAATTGGCGGATCTGTGAGTTTCGCGACGGTTTGAGGGAGAACTTCTTCATAGAGCTTGCGAGCGGGCAGTTCGAGACGCTCTGGTTGTCAACAGCCACTGTGTAAGTTCTCCCTCAAAGTTCAGGACTTGTCAACGCACCTTGCCATTGCAGTATCTGCTGATAATCTTCGTTATTACCGCAGAAAAGAGCAAGGGAAGGATGGTGTCGTAAACGTCTGACGTTCTGCTCGGCCTCAATTGCGACGTTCTGGACAAACTCTTCATGCGCTGGGTAGACCCCACAAGCGAATTGGAAGTCCTGCCAAACCAAGATACCGAGTTCTGGCGAATATGAGTGTTTGAGCCGTACATTAAAGCTTGTGGCGTACCATCACATAGATCGAAGAATATATCGGGTTCATAGATTCCCCCTCCCCAAATACGGACCATAATCTGGTTACCCTCGCGAGCAAGTTTCAATAGGTGACGATACTTCTCGTCTGTAATTCTCGTGAAGAAATTATCGGCCGGGATCCAGTTAGAGCCTGGAAAAAAGAACTGAGACCCAGTGTTCGGACTTGGAGAGAACAAACTCTGACCTCCCATAAATATTTTGACACGGTTTATCTCAAATAAAAAGGATGTCCCGAGACCATATTGATCTGGTGCAGAGAGGGGCTCCTCGATCAGCTTAACGGACCGGAAGCCAATTCGTTTTGAAGTTGTATCTATCACCTGATCCTCCTATGATGTTTCGTGTCATAGCGTTTCTCGGGTGCATGGCGGTGCGATCTCACCTGTCCTAACGCAGCTACTTCAAGATCATAAAGTACCTGCTTGCCGTAGTTGAACGGCCACCATAGTTCTACTCCTTTATCTTGCAAGTGAGCCCATATTACGACGTCATTCATCGCGACGTGGTGCCCAGAATCAGATATCGCCAAAGTACGCTTCTCATGTTTGACTATCTCGCCAGTGAGGCTTCGAAGCGTGATAAGCAGTGCCTGAATGTCCGCGGCAGGCCGCCCATCGAGCTCTATATCAACTTTGAGCGTGACAGTGGGTTCAATATAAGTCTTCACATGAACATCCTGAATTCGGGTGCTATACGCTTTGAGTGTGACCGGGCGATACGGTCCACAGGTCATTAGTTCCGGTCCCTAAAAAGGATCAGTTACTGTGCCCGAAATTTCTAGAAGAAACCAATATACCCAGTCCCACCTAGAAGCAGTCAGTCGGGAGGCGTATGGCTGAATACGGTGAAATGCTTACCTCCAATCGTACTGCGCCTTACGTACATATAGACGACTAGGGTCACCGAGGTTCACGGAGCCACCTCTATGGAACCCTCTCAGACGCGCCTCATCGAGCGCTTGAAGCTTGGCAGACTTGAAATGGAGAAGTAGCGTATTTCCACTTGCTCGCAGCAAGCTTGAATCTGCGGCTCCATTACATATATTATACGCATAGCTTCTGAATTGATTGTTGCATTGCAAGACGAGGTGGTCATTCTGGAGGGCGCACGGTAAACACTCAGCATGATGAATAAGATAGGAAGACAAACCAAATAAACGTCACAGATCGTGTCCAGCCCTCCGAATTCAAGGTCCAAGGTTGCCAAAGCCATACTTTCCTCGATCTCGAGCTCATTCTTGTACAGCCACTCGGCTTCTCCAATCCCTGCAAGGCGTTCGTCAGCATGGGACCTCGAATAAACTGATCGGAACGCACATTGGACTTTGTGTTCATTAAAGCCAATGAATGGGTCAGGTATTAATTTCCTGTGCAGTAGCTCGATGTGCACTTCTGAAGGAAACTGAGAGGCCGGGACCCAATCGCGAGTATAATCATGGCCTACAGGGCGCTTTAGTTCGTTCTCGAGGTCCGGGGATACGTCATAATTGCGCATCTTCCAGAACCATTTCTGGTTTATCTCTCGTGCGGAGGCTACTGCCATCTCGTCTCTTGATAAGAATGACTGCAGATTGTCAGAGTTACTGTGGGCTATCAATGCGAATGTCCCAATGAGTATTAATCACATGAGTCATCGACTCATGTTATCGCATGACCAGAATTGAACGGCCCGGTATTCAAATCATTTGTTGGCAAGAATGAGATCTTATCAGCAAGTGGAAACATTGGTATTTGGCTCCAGGACAAAGCAATTCGGGATGCTGCCAGGCGGAACAGTCATGGTGGTTAAGGCGAAGGAGCCGTGCGAAAATCACTGAGCCGTTGAGGGTGCGAGAAATATATTAAATTTTGTGCAGGGGCACGTTGTTCACCCATATCTTTGTCCAACAGGAACTTGTGATCACACGTTGGCCCATACACTTACAAGTAATGCCATCACAGTGGTGGGCTGAGCCAGATGACTCAAACCTTGGTGAAATGTTCAGCTCTCAGGATGTACCCCCTTGGCGCATAGCCGCCCTTGTACCCGCGATGGTGGGCCCGTCAGTGATCCGGCAGTCCTTCGGTAAGGGTAGTTACATAACACAGACAGGGCTATGTTTTGAGCGCCGTCAAGTCCAAGCGGTCTTGAAGCGGTCGTGAATACATCACCGATTGCTGTGACCTCATACCATCCTCTCTATTCAATCGCACCATAGTGGTGCAGGAGCCTCACGGAGACAACACTCCAGACCCACGCTACATGACTTCCAAGCTCTTAGACATGAAAGGTCGGTAAAATCCTCATCTCTGTACCGTTCCTCACGCGGCATTTCCCCTGCAGGAGAGGTGCGGGCACTTCAAGTTCATTGCAAACGCATTGAGGCCAAGGACACATGGGCACTTCGACATTCTGTCCTTTGGCCAGATAAAGATATCGCCTTTGTCCAACTTCCAGCGGATGACGAAGGCGTCCATCTCGGGGCATTTCTAGTGGATGATGATCGGGAGGTACCGGCCGCGATTATTTCCCTCTTTCCAGAGGGCATACCACATAATTCCGGTATTCCTCCAGCTCCTCATACAGAATGCACAATTCGGTTTCGAAAGTTCGCCTGCAATCCAGCATACCAACGTCAAGGGATTGGTAGCCAGCTCCTTGAATACGCAGCGTCCTTTGCACGATCTGAAATGAACGGTGTGCGGCTATGGTGCGATGCACGCACGTCGACTCTTGAATGGTATCAGAAGCGAGGGTTCGAGAAGTTTGGAGAATGTTTTTACAAAGGGCCGGTCGAGTACATTCGGATACAACGGGAAATACAATAGCCAAATCGTACAGCTGTGTATCGGTGAGTAGCTCACGTCAACTCTCCGAACGCGGAAGACTGATCGCCTCGGGTGTATTAGATTACGACGCGCCTGATTGTCACGCACATGGATCATATGGATTTCTCAATGTAATCGCTGCCCCGGAACAAGGTCATATGTATGTAAACTCACGGGCCGCCCCATTTGTAAATAAAGCCTTGAGCCCTCAGACTTATTCTGGTTTGATGACCGTGGAGTCGATGCGCTGTTGTGGATTATACAGCTATACTAGTAGTCGCTGATTTCGTTCCAGATGCTCAGAGCGTTAAAATGAACATTTCTCAGGATTTTATTTAAAGTACCGAGAGCTCAAACCCTTCTGATGATCTTCCTCCCGAAGATAGCAAATTTTGAGTCTCCGACACAGGCCGGATTGAACCATGCATATGATTTGAGAAAAATATTGTCAGCTCACAATGGAGCGGCTATATGTCGCTACCGTCTCGACTCTAAGGGCACACGCGAAAGCTTCGCAGACAGTACCCGAAGGAAATTCATTCCCCCTGTTCACCCTCCTCTTCAGTTCAAGGAAGCGGAAGCTGGTAGCGCCACCGCAGTTAACCGTTGCCAATCAGATAACAGTGTCTTCTTCGGATCGGTTACCAACGGTATGACCAACCAATGGGCGCCTTTGAGTGACCATCGGAGCTATCACGACAAAGCTTACCTGTGGCAACAATTCCGCATCGAGATTGCAAATAGCGTGAATCGCCCCCATATATTCATTTAGTATCCTGCATCAGGCCTAAATTACGTCTAGTTGGGAAGTCACAAATCCAATCTCCAAGCTCCGGCCGCAAGCCTGGCCTTGAGGCATCGGAGGGTTGAATATCAACAACTCTACGAGTTTGAAATTGTGTACCATCAAATGTCATGTAATTTCATGCTGCCCCTTTTGTGGACGAATTCATTATCATCGCTCAAATGAGGATACTACAGTACTGAAATCATCGAAGTGACGTAGACAGTCAGGGTCTTGCTTGGTTAGAGGAATATAAATTCTGAGGTGAAGTAGGGGTATACTAACGAACCACAATCCCCCTTGCTTGCTCTCAAAGTCCTTCCCAAAAAATCCTCCACACGCAGAACTGCGAATGCAGATGCACCTGTGCTTCTTCTCCGAACTATTTGGCTATGATACAGACTCGCCTTGAGGCACCGGCTTTCGTCGGCTCGTCGAATGGGATCTGTTCATAGCCCAAATAGTAGGGGAAGTGGCTAGTGGGCTGTCTTGCACTTACGCATTCATCAGTAGAGGATCTCCAATTACGCTCGTGTAGCATGCCACTGCCGTCCTTGACTTCATGATTGTAGATAGCTCATTGGATATTGCAGTTGTACCAGGCCGAAATTGATACCGACATAGGATAGAAAATTGGAGGAGCATGTTACTGAGTCAGCAGTGATATATCGAGAACATTTCAGAATCAACTGGTAGGATGGCATCAGAAGCGCCCCCTAGGCTCAGATCATGAGCCTTGATCCTCCATCTAGATCTAGAAGAAGCATCCTGACATAACGACGACGTCATGGTAATTGACTGTAGCGCTCGACCAATGGAGATAGTATTTACGCGACATAGCCAGTCATAATCCGACATTCAGGCTTGACCAGGGGAGGAATTTCAAAGCCTCGAGAGATCCCATTCAGAGCATCGAGGACTGATGAAGTTTCAGAACCCGCAGCCGTTCAACGAGTGATGTACCCAAGGGTGTTGTGGCGGGCACCTGGCCGTGCACTGATGCTCATAAGCATTCGCAATTTCTCATAATCATACAAAGATGACTCTACTATGCGCTCAGGTTGCTGCATGGTCGAGTACCCCATTGGGCACTATAAATACAATGATTCTCGGGACAGTGACGAACACAGGACCTCGGCTCGGAAGATAATGATCGCATTACGTAACCCGATCTGAAGCGCGGAAGAGGTGTTTCCTCAACCTGAACCAGAACCACCAACTACTTCCTTCATCACTCTTCCAAGCTCAACATTTATTCTTCTTCTGTGTTTTTGGATCATTATGGATGCTCGCTTACGTCGCGTGAATAAAGAAATTGCAGGTGAGGGCACCTGAAGCGCCACCTTATCGATAATCGCACAGAGTCCCATACCTCTTCACAGACTGCAAGAACGACAAGACCTCCAACATCAGGATTGATCTCGTTGGAGACTCACCCTTTCATCTGAAGGGATCTTTCCCCGGGCCCGAAGGTACCCCGTACGAAGGAGGAAATTTTGATGTGGTGAGTCCCTTCCCACCGTCGTACAAGATCGTTGACAGTTTATGACGTGCAAAGGATATAGTGATACCAGACTCATATCCCTTCCAACCTGTCAAGATGAAGTTCATTACCAAAGTATACCATCCTAATGTCTCTTCGGCTTCCGGTGCCATCTGTCTCGACATCCTTAAGGATGCCTGGTCCCCAGTCCTCACCCTCAAATCAACTATGATCTCCCTCCAAAGCTTACTCTGCTCTCCTGAACCAAACGATCCACAGGATGCAGAGGTCGCTAAGCACTACATGACCAGTAAATCCAGCTTCGAGGACACAGCACGATATTGGACGGAGATCTACGCAGGTGGTCCTGGTTCAAAGTCTGGCAGGGTTGCGTCATCAGGGACGCGAGATGATATCGCAATTGCCGGCTTAGATCCTCAGCATGTCGCTAGATTCGAAGGACTCGGGTTTGCTAGAGGTCAAGTCGTGAGTTCTCCGTCCCCCGTCACGTCTTCAAGTTAATCACATACATCCCGATAGATCGACGTCCTAAGGCGGTTAAATTATCGCGGTCAGAACGCATCGAAGATATCAGAAGATAGGGTCGTTGAGGAACTTCTCAAGCCCTGATTGTTTTTGTGTTATGGAACGTTTCCTCGGGAGTTTGACTGATTTTTCCTCTTCATTATCGCATCGCATCGCTATCTCTTCTGTTTCCCGGTATTAGTAGGCTATTACTCAACAGGGGGTGTTACACCACAGAATTTCTGTTTTCTTCTTTGACAACGCTCTCAACAATCGCTGTATTCCTTTCCGATGTTTTATCATAAGACATTGCTGTAAGTGCTGTTGCTTTCCGAAGCCTCCCTTCGTCATGCGCCACTTTTGTCATCTCTCATCAGTTCCGCGTTTTCCAAGTCAAAGATTTTTTCTTCGCAGCATATTTACTCAGATTCTCAGGGCCTCTTTGCAGAGGGGAAGGACTTGCAGACAGCGGCTTTTGAGAGGCCGTGCTCAGGGAAAGGACTTTGCCAGCTGTTCAAGGGCTTCCTAGAATTATATCAATCATCTCTAGAATTTTGGGTCCTATACTCCAGTTTTCCAAGTAGGTGTCAGTCTGATCCAAGATTAAGCGAACTGCATAGTCCAAAAAGGCTGACAAATAGAGCTCTAAACGCTTCAAAAAACTGGGGATGCTTAATAGCGTTACAAATTGGGATCCAGTTATATCGAAATAAATGCAAGATTTTGAGGCTTCAGAACCCATTGATATACATCCCGTGAAATCAAGACTATTAGACTGCCTTGCGGAAATCCCATAGACTCGTTGGTTCCGACAAGTCCGTGAAACACCGATCGATTGCCGGGTTGAGCTTAACAGCGAGTGAAGAGAGGGGCGTACCATTGAAATCACCAACGTGGACATCCTATAGTAGACCACTAGATAGAAGCGGCTGGGTTGCAGAGAAGCTGCTCAATCAGGCAACGGCTGTTCTTCTATTTATAGTCCTATTGGGTCAAGAACGCGTGTATAGATTGTGAGACTACGTGAAATTCCTCACCGAATGACCGAGATATAGTAGATGGCCCTGACTGGGCACTCTCAGCGACGTGTGTGAAAAGTTTGACATTCTAGGCGTTGGAGGAGTTTTGGTCGACGGACGACCACTTTTCTCCTCTTACTCTACATTCAGGGCCGAGATCCGTCCTAGACGGAGTGAAGATCTGCGGTGTGACTGCCGATAACGACGATGGGAGTGCCTTTAACGCGACACAGCAAATCAATAATTATGATCGAGCCGATCATGAACAAAGCGGACAATATGGGAGTCGTGAGGACGCCAAGCATATGATTGAGCTGAGATGATAACACTAATGATCATAATCACACAGTCTGAGCTCACGGTATAGCAGCAGCTCTTTGAGAAACCATGGTAGTCGTGTAATGTACGCCAGTCAGAGGCCTCAGCAGGATCCTTGTTTTCTTTCAAACGAATCATGATAATTTTAAAAGATAGTTAGAACCGCATTAACAGTATATTTACATTGTTATGGGCATCGCTTTGATACAACATTTAGGCGGCACAGAAAGGGCGTTGACATCGGATCCACCAGTCTGGCGGAGCATTCGAGACCACAAAACCGAGATAGCAGAACGCTCATTGGCGCACACAAGTAATTTCGAAGTTAATAGTTGACTGTTGCCCCATGTACGGTTCAAAGTCCACAGATCCCGACATCTTCCCCTGTTCTAGGCCTCTGGGCACAAATGGTGCGAGTAGAAAAGTTCTGTCGTCTTGCAAAACGGGATTTCTGAACCAATTCTGAACCAAGACCAAATATATATATAAGCATCGGATAGCTCATCAGTTGATCGGATCAGGGTCAAGCAGAGCCAAATACGGGAACGCAACTCATGCTGGTATTCATCACACCCGCTTTGCACCGTTCAACGGTGCTAGAGCATTCTAGTCCAAGATTTGCCACAGGACTTCCATCGAAAGGCAGAGCTATCTTTAGGGGGTAAAATCAGCGATATCTTCAGTACTGGCGGCTGTATGTTCATATACTTATTTGTCTCCTTCGAGCAACCTTCGAGTTCAACAATAGGCTCGCCTACGCTCGAGAGAGCTCCCTCTGAAGGCTTCGCGGTGCTAATACATATCATGCTCTCTCACGAAGGCATGTTCTCAGGATCTAAAATATTCGCACACTCAATGCACTACTTCACACGGGTACGTGAAGCGAGGGGAGTGCTTGCACGATCTTGACATCGCCATGATCGATAACCTGTGTAATGCGACGCCGACAGTTACTCTTGGTCATCGTACACTGGATAGTTCTAGTTCTTTCGCACAGTCTTATATCCCAGGCCCAAGTCTCCAGCTCTCTGACTAATTATCGTGCCACACTCTCACCTGGCCAAGAATCGCTCTTTGATGAGGCAATCGGTGCATTGGATGAGAATTTTGCTCCTCCCTTACTTGTGAGTTGGGGCACCAGGTTTCTCTGTTATCCGATAATGAAGAAAACGCAATCAGTTTAATTCTCCGAGGTACTCCGCGTGGTATGCTGTGGGCTTACTGGCCAGGAATGAAGGCAACGACGTCAGAGTTGCCTCTGACCTTATTCGGAATGCGTAAGTTCTGGGGCCATGTTCCTTTTACATTGAGGTTGATAAGGAAGCAATTGCTAATGTTCAAAAAGGATAAGTTTTCAATTCAAAGATCCATCCATGCTCTGGTTTGGAACATTCAAAAACGACCCAAATGCCCCTGATCCCGGTGATCTGTTCCCACCGAAAGTGAGATTATCACTACTTTGCTTTTAGACTCTATCAAAGGTCTATGGTCCAGATATACGACTCCTATGATCCAAACAATGCCCTTTTTGTCTGTACATCATGGATAATCGTCATGGAGGAGTTTCAGCATATGCTCGACCCTTCCCTAATACGCTTGATGAAAGAAAGTATGTACAATGCCACAATTGGAGATGGATATCGAGTCGGGGGTATTGATGGGGACAACTGTAAGCGCTCGTTATCGTTGCTTACATTCATCTGATCGGTATTGACGTTCACCTCGCGTAGTGTATACGATATACAGTAACCCATGGTGAGGCTCTAAATTATATAAACCTCTATATTTTCCGTATTGATAGGGATGATGTGACTCCCAAAGGTACATGCGAGTAATGTCAGCGACTTATGTTGGGCATATGATGAGCGACAAAAATATGACAATGTGGGGAAACGTCTGGGCCCAAGAAGCAATCGAAGAGTTTGAGAAATTCAACACTATCAGCGAAGTACGTCGTTCAACACACCAGTTAACAGGAAGTTCTCAAACCTAACCGCAAAAAATGGTAATAGTTCAATTCGGGAACATACGCAGGCGTCACGCTATACGCGTTGTCGCTTTACGGATACATGCCCGGTGACTCGGTTATAGCAAACGCCGCTCCAATGATCATAAAAAATGTATGGCAGACGCTTGCAGAATTCTACAATCCGAGTCTTTGTACGCTCGGCGGACCCTGGGACAGAGCGTATGGCTTCGACATGGTGGTTATCTTTCTTCACCTCATATAGTTAGACGAAAGGAGGTCTCAGATAAACCCTGTACTGACTCAATCAACAGAAACAATATTTCGCTATTCTGGGCGCTCAGATCACAGGCCTCATTCGCGCCGTCGGAAAAACCGATGCAGGAGGGTGCGAACCTATTCCGTCGCCACTAATAGGAAGCGAACATTTCTCGGACGTTGCGGCCACAGTACTGACGACAATATTATCCAAGTTTCACGACCCCCTCGTTCCAGAATCTGCGCGTTCCAGCCTCACTCAAACCCCCCTCGGTACGCCACACTTCACGAGAGCTCAGGCCTCATCGCCTCCTTTCGATAACCCGTTATTTCCACGTAATTATACTTCTTGGAATGAGGAGGGGCTGAGTGTCGGTGGAATTGAGTTTGATATGGCGTTCGTTGGGGGTGCCTCTGTGAACCCAGAGCAGTTTACTCCTGCTGCCATATTATGGAGCACCGGGGTATCTGGACGGTCTGTAGGATGGATTACGGTGTGTGATCGTACCCAGGTAAACTCGAATGACGGTGTGTTTGCTCACTAGCATCACCTCTCCCGACAGCACTACGCCACCTCAAGTAGTGTCTCTGCGCTTGCTTCCCCGCATAATCTGACCATCTCCTATCGAGCTTCACGTGCTTTTCCAGATTCCTTCGTACAATCTAGCACAATAACTCTCCTCATTTCCGGAATACCAGGACATCCCCTCCGTCCTGATTTCGGTCACATTCGAGACGACGCTCAAGTGACAGAAATGCCGGGGCTGAAGGTGAAATTCTCAGGCACAAGACATCTGAAAGATGCCAATCCAATGTTAAAATACGGAGAGGGGTCGCTGAATGGGCTGATTTACTATAATCTGACGTACGTCTTGGTGCAGGGGAACGAGGCCACGGGTGATCCAGAACTTGTGCTGGAATTTCAGAAGACCTGAAACGATGTACTGTAGTTATGATTTTAAATTTCAAAAGCGTGCAATGCGCTCATGGAAGAAGATCTCTAAGAACAGAGCCTATCTGAGAACCCACGGATGAAGCGAGCATCCGAAGCTTAAGAGTCAAAGACGGCCGACGCTCTGTGTTATTACCTCCGACTCTTCAGTAAGCGTACGCAGAGTCTACCAAAGTCATACCAATGATTGACCCTTACACATTGACCCTTCAAATTACGGAGTGATGGACTCATAGGAAGTAGTCAGGAAATCCATCCAGTAACGACTTATTCAACGCAAAGAAGTACGAGTGTGCAATGAAATAAAGACTGCCTTTAGGTACGTTACATAGAACCTCTCAATGAACATGAAGCGAAGAAATGCTCAACTGGGAAAGAATCTGCTGCCATATCCTGACAAAAGCAATTATGATGATTAGTCGAGTCTGTCAATCTAGTACTACAGTGTCCCACCTATAGTTCAAGCTAAGGACTAAACGAACTTTACAGCAGTGTTTCTACCAAAATAAATAGAAGGAGCGACAGAACTAAAAAGCGAGTCATATGATCCGTTTTTATCTATTATCAGGTGAAGAGTAGGAGCGCCCACAAAGCGCCTGCCAAACCGACCAAATTGATGAAAGAAGGCGTCCAAGACGCCATGAGTCCTCCGTCCGTGACAAGCGGTGCGTATTTACCAATCGTGCCATTTACACAATTGAGCAACGTTGTATCAATACCGGAAGGTAGTGGTGTATTCGGTGCCCCTGCTGCCGCATACGTAGCGGTATTGTTATACCCGTCCAAAGTCAGCGCGATAGAACTGGCTCGGTAATACTGAACGACTTGTTCAGGTCTCGGCGTAGTCGCGTTAGGGCTCAGGGGTGTCACAGCATTCAGCTCATCATTGAAGTCGGAGTCGGACGGACATTCGTCCACGAGCTGGGAGACGAGGGAGATGACGGTGTTGCTGTCCGATAGAAGGGTAAATATGGTCGAAGGGTTTATGCGCGAAGTGATTCTCGCCGTGGATAGAACACCACCGGGGCGTGCATCGTTGCCAACGCCGCCATACTATTTGTCGTGAGGTCAATCACCCGGTGGATTTCATGGAAGAGAGTTTTTCTTACTTCAGATTGTGCGTTCAAGTAAGCACCTTTGCGTCCAGGGAGGAGCAAGTTGCTATCCCATACTACCGGCCAAAAATAGAATGGGAAATTGCGCCCTGCCACTCCGCGAGTGTCGTCCTGATCACCATAACCACTTCCGTATGTTCTGTGACAAGATTTTTAATAAACAGAGCGTATAGTAGACATACAGGATTTTAAGAACTCACTGATTTCCAAAAATTTGAGGTCGTTGACCACCACCTAAAGACCTCCCAGCAAAAGGGAGCCCTTGTTGAATTATAGAAATGACACTTGATCCGATACTGACAATGTTGGCAATTTTTGAGAGCCCGAGTGAACCGATGCGAAAGCTTGTAAGTCCAAGTCTCCTCTTCGAGCTGGAGCTTCGTGATGATCTCGTGGTGATTCCTGGAATAAACATGGCTAGGGTTTTATAGTCAAGCTGAATGAATGGAAGTGTCGGCGGGGGCTATTCAGAGCTCAAGCTATTAAGTAAATGGTTTTGGGGAAGTCTGGTTGTGCAGATGTTGATGGTGTAAGCGGTATATATACTAGCAAGCAATGAATGACGCCGGCAAGACACTGAGTGAAAGTGCGCAGATCCTTGACACATTGACTCGGAAGGCTCGATGTTAGAGTGTCGGCGCTTCGGTTAAGCGGTGAAAAGCTGATGTTGCGGTGTGAAGCATATCGGACTCTGATCACCAGACCAATAGCCGGACATCTTCCTACCAAGAATGTCGTGCATGGACTTCCATGTGTATCATAGCTGCCTCGCTTACTATGGCGGACTAGGCTGTTGAGTGAGCAAAACCCAGTCCTTCACTGGGCTGGGTGTTGCAATAACCCTAAGCCAGATACCATAGACGCCCGGCCTTCTGGCCTAAATCCAGCTACAACCAAGTCTGTCTCAGAGTCCATGCATAGAGGTCAAGGGAGCCCATCCTTTCTCTTCGTGCGATAGAACGCGCTCGAAACTTCCAAGCTCATTAGAACACCCATTTCAATCCACATCACACGAAAGCCCGTCACCGGCAAATAGCATTAATCCGGTTACAGCGCCACGCAGCTTGCACCTGTAGATCATGGGGGACTCAAGAAAACTGTGTCTGAGAACCTTGGTAAGATTGGCGCACCTTAATTTGAGACACAGCCCAGAACTTCAGAGCCTTCAGAAGCAAGCCTTGGAGATAATGCTTAACAGCAAGTCGTGGCGCAGTATTTTTAGCCGTCAATCGCAAGTGCCAGTACTTCCCATCGGCTTTGTCAAAGCCTGTTACCGGCGAAGTATAGTGCTATGATTGTTCATTCAAGCTTGAGAATTCCAACACATTAGTCATCGTTGTCACCTATAGCGAGTTTTTGTGTATTCGATGGGCCATTTTCCGGGCGTTTGAAAAGATCTTCGATCAGGGTGCTTCGATGGATGAAATGAGCGTCAAAATTGCCAATATGAGCGTCACAGGAAGTTCACTTGATTTTGATTTAAGGTTTTCATCACAGCCCTCTGCACCTAGAGTAGGCGTGCACCATAAAAGTGGGGTCATAGGTTCAACGGAAGGCTTTGTCGAGCGCAGCAGGTGAAGAGACGAGACAGTGTAAGGGGCTCTGAACATGAGTCTTGATCCAAGCTTGTGCCACAGGATATCAAATTTCACGCTCACCGGTGGCGGGTGAATGTAGTTGGCCTGAGGTGCTATTTACGTGGTGGGCATGTTGTGACTGATTGTTTTCCGAGAGAGACTAGGGAAATTAAACGGGCGATGCGCTAGAGAGCGCTCATATTCAACCACGTAAATGTGTGAATGGAAGGGTCAAATTTTCGAGTACTACAGTAGCGGACAGTTAAAATCGACCACTTATATTTCTCACGATCGGCTCGATAAAACGGCACCAAACTCCGGCATTGAGCTGAGATCGATTTTAGACACGTTTTAGCATAGTTTTCATAATTTTCCCACGGGCTTTTGGCTGTGCCAAATTTTTTTCGCAAAATTTCGAAACATTATAGAGAAATTTGGAGTCTGGTTAGTTAAGGACTGCATCAAGATGCATCATGGCTTAGTGATAAATTGCTCGATGGCCCTTGTGCTTGTGAACAGCCCATGCAGCAGCATGCCCAGTCAATCCTACCCTATATGCGCTCATGAATCTCCATGATCGGTTGATGAAATGTCTGATGACATCAACGGGACATGAGTTGAGCGCCTCAAAGGCAGCACGCTTCACATCGTTAAATGTATTCTTGAGGGCTTGCCTGTAGCGGTGTTTGCACCAACCCCAATGCTTAAATAAATGATAATGAGTTTGACTCTATAAATACTTAATG
>JANIEX010000197.1:0-47634 GCA_027627405.1 Leucocoprinus birnbaumii
AAGTGCCGGACAAAATGGTTCGCGAAATGGATCGATGCATTCCCACCGACTTTCTCGTCTTATGCTCTACTCAAGATTTTGCTGGCTTCTATTGACAACGCTCGCAAGCTTCTCGGACGAGGGCCACATCGAGAAGGACAAGAATTCGGTTAAAGGCTTTTGGCCGTTAGCTTGGAAGCACTCCACTCCCTAGAGAAAGTCGTCAATGCCTTGGGTCGGGTCGAGTGCTCTGATCAGGATGGCTGCAAACGCCAGCGACAGTTCCACTACACACACTACGCCAAGTCCTCGATGAAATCCGAAACTGCAGGCATTACCTTTAGAGTTGATGCTATTCTGTCGACGCGCGCGACTCCCGTCAGCTTTGAAGATCAAACTACGGTTCAAAAACGGCAGTTCCATTTGAGTCCAATTGACATAGAAATGCTGAAAGTGTGGGTTTGCGTAGCGCACGAATATCCCCTTCACTGATACCCCTACAACTGACAGCAGCTCGTGGGCGCCGAGAATCTATAATGAACGACGATCCACACCGCACGTGGGTGTACGGAATATGTTCGACTGCGCCTTGATCAACGAAATTTCGCTGAAAACTCTATAGATTATGGTCAGAGCAGAGAAGATGGCTGGGTTTTACTTCTCGATCTCGCATACCATGAAATGTACTCCATCCTACTTCTCGGAAGTAAGTGTTCTACAGGGAAACAGTGTTTGTATCCAGCCCATGTTTTATCCAGGACGTCAATCCCCTTATAATCATTACGCTATCATTCTCGTTTTCGACGACGACGAAGGAAACAACGAAGTCTGCTAACGTCTACGGAGCCGGACCCCAAGCCTCACCAACTTCATGCGCACTATTACGCCGACCTCCGATCCTCGTCCGAGTCTCCGATGCATCACGGGTAAGAACACCCACATCTGGCAAGTGGTCGAGGTCTTGGAACTGCAAAGACCAGCTCAATCCCGGCACTCACTTTACCCTCAAACTCGCGTGGCTGGTTAAAGACGTGTCGACCGAGAGGGAAGTTCAGGAGAAAATCTTCGAGAAGATTGATGGCCTCTTCCCTGAGTATTACGCTTGGGTGCGCCCAGCCATTAGTGCTCGATTCCAGGAGGCGATTCTTCATGGATATCGGGACGGACTGCGAGGGAGAGCTGATCAGAGCACCTTCTGAAGCTGACGACAGCATTCTTGGTCTGTACCGCCCAAGCGAAAGGCTCCCGGAGATATTTTACTTACAAACTCCCCGCAACTCGAATACACGAATTCTCTGGAATGCACATGTGTGGCGTTCGTCTTAGAGAAGAGGGCATAGCTTATCGTGCTCCTCACCTCCATCTCCCTGAGAAGCGATATCGTGACATATACAAATACGTTGGCACTACTTTTCACATGTGCAGAACCTTCACGCGACATCCTCTGGACCTATGGACGTCTATCTTGGTAATTCCTTTGTTTATTTCCGCTCGTTGCTCCAAGCCTAACGCCCTTCCGGTCCTCATATTGCCCTTCCTTGGCGGTTGGGTGCACAGGGACATCTCGATAGGGAATGTGGCCATCTGATTGGTAAATTGCGAATATGTTAAGAGCGCTGAAAATCAGATAGCTACCTCGAGTTGTCTGAACGTACTAGTAGTACGTCCTCCTACTAGTATTTTAGTCAACTCAATGCTCAGTCACCCTTCGATAAAGGGACGTCCCGTTTCAGGTCTCTAGAAATACATTTTGGTAAAAACCCTTTCGTTGCGGACACTTCAGAAGCTCGGACCCTTTCAACCTCAACCTCCCCATTCCGATTCGGAAGCAATGTTCACGACATCGACGAGATGGTCTACCTCCAACTTCACCGTCACCTATGCATTGTTTTCATCGTGATTTCGTCGGAGTCTCTTTGATGAACCATCGTTCGGGCTACCGTGACGGTTTGCGTTGATTCCGAGCCAGTAGCATATGAGAACGGGGAATGCCTCGAAGAATGCGTTTTCACGCGTAGTTATACACGATGAATGGCGTGCCAGATTCTTCAGGTCCGAAGTTAACGACTAGATTACTCACCCTTATCTTACAGACACTGTCCGGTATCTGGACGAAATCAGCGTTGAGCTTATCAAAAATACTAGCTACCTATGATCACTATTGAGAACTGCTATGACCTCTACGAGAGAATCGGCGACTCCCTAAGCTTTGCTTATTCAGGTGGTACAATCCAGTGTGGACAGTGAGTTCAGACTCCCTGAGGAAATGCTAGACCCATCATACCAACGACTGATCCGCCCGTCGACAGGTTTTAGCAAAGAGTAGTGTGCACTTGGTTCACTGGCACTTCTTTTGGAAGATGGCCATCGGGACGACTGACGAAGGTCCCACTGACCGGCCAGGTCATATGTCCAGACAACAACGGTGAAGTCATGTCGGCATGTGGAGAACATGATAGGAAGCGATTAGGATGGGGAATTTCTGAACTGGATTCGAAGGCTTTTGAGAATTTTTTCTCCCATAAATCAGGATGAGGTAGAGGAGGATGTTGAACGAGGGTATAATCTGGAATCTCAATCTGTGCTTGTTCTGTTGATGACACCATGATTTCTATACTTCATTTTGGCGCATATGAAAAGTGAAGCAGATGAATTTCCGTTTACTTGATATGGTTATACTACTATGCATTCTTACCAAAATGTGGATCACAAATTTTTGACCCTGATTTGAGTGGAAAGCATCTGAAGTTATGGGCATTTCGGGAAATTGATCGTCGTCAGAAGGCTGTACATTGTGATCGAAGCTATGTAATGACTAGTCAACGCGAGCGTCATCAGCACACAGCTATCCTCTCATCCACAATCCTGTTTTCTCCCTGTTTTGCTCACGTCAAAACAACCAGTCGGGCACGTCCCTTTTGGTAGCTCTCGCAGCAAGCGCGAACAGGCCGAAGGCTCTGAAATCCCAATATATACCGTAGTCAATGCGTCAATATACTCGATCAGACGGATGGAGTGGCTCTCAATCTCGCGAACCGTCGGAAGGCAAATCAACCTCTTGCTCTGGTTCGCAAGCAAAAATATTGACCTGATCATCATAGGAACGTCGGATGGGAACGAAACTACTGGTGCCGTTGCGGCCAGTAACGAAAACTCTGGTACCCAGGCTTCGAAAACAATCAACACAAAGCAAGAAGGTATGAACGTTGAAGTCTATCAACCGCTGACTCGCATCTAATAATACAGCATCAAAACCTAGTCATCCCTGGTATGAAGGATTATATCATGTATGATGTCGCATTCGACTCCCCTGAGCGTGATCCTCCTCCCCGCTGCTACCCAGGAACACGAACCGATATCCTCGAACAGATGATTGATCGGGTGGCTGACCCTGAGGGGGAAACTCGATTGATGTGGCTTCATGGTCCACCGGGCATTGGCAAATCTGCGATTCTCCAGACCCTGGTTGAAGTGCTGTCCGCTGAATCCCAACGCCTCGGTGCAGCACTTTTCCTCTCAGGCTTGACTCAGGACATAAATCACATTCTACCCACTATCGCGAACCAGCTTGCAAATCAGAATCCGTCATACAAATCTTATCTCACTCGATCTATCAAAGTAGCCAAGTTTTCCCTTGACCAAATGTCCATAGCGGTCCAATTCTGGTTTCTCTTCGTACGGCCATTCACACGAAAGAAGGGAGCTAGGGTCAGTAGATGTGTCATCGTAATTGATGGACTCGGTGAACACAGTGCTGTTAGGCTGGAAGCGCGAGACGGAGCTCGGGAAGCCGAATCAGTCATTATCAGCCTAATTAGCAAAACTGTGCACAACAACCCCACACTACCCTTTGTCTGGATTATTTCAAGTCGTTCAGATGAACTCCTCCCCGACAAATTTTCACCAAATCACAAGATCTGCTGTGAATTTGCATTGGATACCTGTTCTCGGACGGTTGATCACGACATCGAGACTTTTTTACGTGGAGAGATTCAGATGATTCGTCGAAAATCCACTCATCCGATCATAGAAGAGCAATGGCCGGATGTCACCAAGATCCAACAAATGGCAAAAGCTTCTTTGGGTTCCTTTTTCGCGGCACGTGTTTTTGTGCATACGGTTGGCAAACCATATGCCGATTATCTTATCCGCAAGATAGATTGCTGGCTTGCTGCTATCTCACGATCTTCCCTGCAACAAGCATTACCAGATGTTATCTATGCTGCAATTCTTGCATGCATTCCCCAGGAGGCCCTTCCAACTGCAAGAAAAGTCCTGGGATTGATCCTAGCAGATGACCACATCTGGAAGGAATATGGTTTGCCATTTTCCAAGGCCTGCAAGTTCCTTCATCTCTCTTGGGAACATGTTAAGGTGGTTTTCTATGCAATCCATCCTTTAATTTGTTACTCTCAAATTCAAGGGATGCAATCAACCCGCCCTCGCTATTATTATTATGATGGTTTCATGAAATTCATCATGGATCCCTCCCAGTCAACTGGGCTGTCCATGACTGTTCAGGAAGTTCAGGACGTTGCCGCTATGCTCTGTCTTCACTCTACTCTCCAAGGGCTAATGATCCGTGAGTGAGAACTCAAAGTTTCGAATCCATTGCATTGTGCGCTTATACTTTGAGGAAGAAACGCCAGAGATTCCACTGACGCCCCAAATTGCGGAGTCGGACAGAATAACAAAGGGCCTCGAAGTCCTTAAGACTATTCTGTTTTCTATCCATCCTATTAAAATAACCGAGTTCTCCCATTCCTCTCATAATTATTTCATCTCAGCTGAACAACTACAGCCAATACTCGAAGATCTTGACTTTGATCGAGTAGTCAGGATTTTGTTTGCACCTGATCGGGGTATATTCAACTTGAGTCTCCTGTATGTTTTGGGGGTAAGCGCGTGCTCTTAATATCTCTTCTTTCCTAATGTTGGTCTCAGGGTTCTGCCAATGGGGTCGCTGAACTTAGTTGCAGAGGAATTGTTACTATTGTGCCATACTCTTCTCTTGGTATCTGTGATATCAGGAACACTCACGTGGTCACCTGGAAACATTACGGGTGCATAGTCGACCTTGGATCTCCAGCCCCTGAGGGACTTACACTAAAAGATTTCTTCCACAAAAGTCAGGTATGCGAAATTGAGACATGAAAGAGCCATTGCAGACCACTTACTCACTCACATTCAGTCAGATTTGTCATATGATGACCTTGGCCAATTTCTGGACAAGTTGAATAACGCGAATTTTGTGGTTTGGGGCAGGAAGAAACGGTGTGCTGTGAATCAGGCATCTGACCCAATCTCCAGCTCTTTTGTGGCGAGCTTTACTCTCTGCTTAGTCGGATTTTAGCCAGTCTCTATTACCATCTTTGATTATGGCCAATGGAAAGTTGATATACACACCCATTTACACGTAATACAAAGAAATGATCAGCTCGACGTTTAACATAAATGCTGAATATAAAGCTAAAGCACGTATAACAGGTAAGTCCTCAGGCCTCAGGCTCCAACGTGATCAGATATATAATCAGATGAATCAGTTGCGTCGGACTTGGCCGCCAGACTCCTTGTCATTGACTATCATCGTCTAATTCAATCTCGATATATTGTTAGCGACGACAAGCCTAAGTAGTTCTCTGTTCCTGGTCCCTTCAGTTCAGTTTAGTCGTGTCGATGAATGAACAACCGGTATCTAACATGGACAGGCTTTCACTAGCATTAGTTGTCTTGTGCAACTTACTGCCAGAGGGCTTGGGCATGGAAAGGCTGGAGGTAGAATTTCCGGGGCTTGAGACACGTTGCCTTCCGCCAGATACTTCGTGAGTCCAAAACCGAACAACACTTCACCAAAACGATTGGGATGAACACATGCACAACTTCAAAGCTTCAACATTCAAAGTCGACGTTAAGAATCAAATCCTCTATGTAATAACAATTCAAAGATACTATACGCAGATAAGTGGGCACTAGACAAACAATACCAACAATCGAAGAATAAATCCGACAAAGAAAAAGAGATCAAGGAACAGGTAACATGAATTGGGATGGGCGAGGGACTGATAATCCGGATAAATGCGGCGTGTATGTAGATGAAGAATGGAAGAAAAGGATCGATAATGCACAGAGAGATGATAATGAGAGACACGACAGGATATGGGGAGACGAGGAGGAATGGGGGGAGGGGGTAACTATATGCATCGATAACAACGAGAACTAGGAGGGGAAAAAAACTAGGCGAGTATAAGAACAAAGAGATACTACTAGGCAGCAGCACAAAGGAAAAAAGAAAAAAAGAAATGCAAGGACGTCCAGAATGAAGAAAGACAACTCCGTGGATATGACCGACATCCATGGAAACACCACCGACTACCAACAACCACCAACAACCACCAGCCACCATCACCAACCATCACCACCACCACCAGCAAGACCGAAATGAGCAAAGCGAGGTAAAGGGAGGGAAGGGTTTCTGTCAAGAAACGAGTCCGTGGCTCCGTCCGCATGACCTAGGGTAGAGCTGCGACTAAGCGATTCTTGACAAGCGAAATTCAAAAGCGAGATAATTCGCTCTTTTCGATAGTTCGTTTCCACCCGACGTTGCCTTTCTCGTAGCTCATCTCACTTCACCTCACACCTCATACCCACCCTAACCCCCTACACACACGCCTTCTAACACCTGGCCCAACCGAAAAGGGAGCGAGAAAAGGTCCACGAAAATGCGAATGAGGTTCCACCAGCGTCAAGCACCAAGCCAGAAAGCAAGAACCAAAAGGTCGGACGAGAGGATGTCGAACAGAGGAATGTTGTAGATGACATGGAGGAGGGGAGGAGAGATCAGATGAGTTGGAACAGGTGACTATATGCGGTTAAGCAACCAAGTAAAGCGAAATGTAAAAACATTTTGATAAACACAAAATGCCAAGACCAAAAAGCGCCCATACAAACAGACATTTCGAGGGTGACAAGGGGCAGGCGCTACCGCCCATCGAGGATGGCATATGGATTGTGATGATGGTGGGGTTGGGTGTGTCAAAGCGGACGGGACTAGAACAGGACTCGACCTCTGTCCTCTATTCTTCGTACCATTAGTCGAACGAGGCGGTGAACAAGCGATCATCTGTGTCGTCGCAGATCGTCTTAAACAAATCAGAGCATGAGCGTTATTGTCGGCGACGTTGGCCATCTAGTGGTATTGGTGGGTGAGGGAGCGGCGGCAGCGAGGGAAGTGGAATGTCTAGCCAGGGTTGGCGAAGATATGATGTTCCTGGGGCTGGGCATTGAAGGAGTCCCAGCAGGGAGAATGTTGTCGCTAGACTCGTCATTACTTGGCCGTCATCGTCCAATTCGATCTCGATATCGTTAATGACGATCACATTCTTCTTCTTCTTAGCAGCGTGTTCGATTGCTTGTTCGTCGGTGTTGAAGGCGAGGGGGTTATATCCTGCAAAGGTGCAGGAGGAGGAGTGACAGTGGTGGGAGTGTGGGGAACAGGTGACCTAGAAGCACCAAATCCAGGCCGTCTATAATCGTAGTGATTCTTCCAAGTCTCCGAATCCGATACTGTCGTAGGTGGCGTCATCACCTTGCCAATTCCACCAAACTGTCCATGCCCACACGAAGGCAGCAACTGCAAGAACATCGGCTCGGGTGAACAAGACGATGCTCTTGAGAGTGGACTGCTGTCCACCGAAGCATTAGTAAGTGAAGGCGTCGGAGGGTCGTGTGATACGTCAAAAAAATCAGGAGAGGAACTACGTTCCGAGGGTGGTGGCGATGCAGGCGGTGATGGTGTCCGAGACCGAGATCAGGGTGTCGTCGCTGGCGTCCCCGACGCCTCTTCACCCTGCTGAGAATCCAACAGCGACAAGAACGCGAACCGCCCTTTGGGCCTGTGTATCGGTGGACGAGCCGGAGGCAAATGCGAAGATACGAAGGATGCCATGTGAATGACTGTGTTGTAGGGTTCAGTGATGATGGTGCAGAGGTCCGCACAGTGCGCCGCGAGTTCGAGGAGAATGTAAAGGTGGAAGCGGCGGGAGACTTTGGCCGAGGCGGAGTGCTGTCAGATTCTGGGAGGAGAGGGGAGGAAGTCCGATAGCGACGGTAGACAGGTAGTGAACGGCCTATCTGGTCTGCAGGCTGAATCGCCCTGGGCAATGAGTGCTGAGTTTCTTTCAGTTCGAGCACGTCTCTGCATCAACAAATGAGCATTCATGATGATAGACCAGGTCCGACATACTGGTAGAGATTGCGTGTAGGCTCGGAAGTTCGATCCCACACATCCGCTGAAAAGGACTGCTCCAGCCCAGCGTCAAAAGCGACATGCTTCACAGACGACGAGGAGTGTTCCGCAGTGGGCGACGGAGCACGCGAGCTCTGTTTCGAAAAGCCCATCACGACCAATTGTTGCGAGAGCGAAAGGGAGTAGAGATGACTGCTCAGAGTGTCATTGGCGACTGCATAACCTTGGGATGAGGTTCGTCGTCCGTAGCGAGTGATGCTTGATGGTTTGAGAGTCGAGGAGAAAGTCAACGGCGTGATTCAGGCGTTAAGCCAGTAGGTTCGCTGTCCCTCTCTGAAGATGCTGAAGAGGTGATCAAGACTTCAAGTCCTAGTTGTCCCACGCAGGTACTCCTCCGTTACAGCGCTGTGATTCACTTCGAGCTCCCTTCTATTATAGCAAGGATCACTGAGGCTTACCACCATCCCCATTCTCCTTATTCCCACTGTACCTTCACCTTCGATACTTCCATTGCACTTCAAAACCAATCATCCTCTATCGCGAATGAGCGAGACAGGGAAAGCTGTATCGTGAGTTGAAGCTCTGCGTAAATCCCGAGGAGGAGATGCTGATTCTCGACCGGGCAGCGCGAAAACTGGCAAAAACAGGGTCCAAGGGCCCAGGCGCCGAGCCTCGGCACGTGACTCGACGCGTACCGTCATAGACCGTCATGCGTCGAAACTCAAAAGCTATCATAACACCACAGGAATCGACGCGCTCTTTCGTGGCGAGCGAAAGCGAACTGAGCTGGACAGCGCAGCATAATGCCGGACAAGTGGATCACGAAATGGAGTGACGCCCTCCTGCCGACTTTCTCGAGTCTTCTGCCCCGTTCAACATTTCGCCAGCTTCTTTTGACAGGCTTGCAAGCTTCTCATGGACGAGAGCCACATCAAGATTTAAGAAGGACAAGTGTTCGGTTAGAAGCTTTTGGTTGTGAGCCTGGAAACGCGTCATCCCTAGCGAAAATGTCAATGCCTGGGGCTGGGTTGAGCGCTCTGATCAGAATGGCTTCAAACGCCAGCGACAGTTCCACTACACATACGTCAAGTCCTCGATGCAATCCGAAGTTGACGCTATCCTGTCGACTGGCGCAACTCCCGTCAGCTTTTAAGACCAAATCATCGTTTCAGAAACGGCAGTTCTACCTGTGCTGAAGGTGGGTCTTTGCTCAGCGCATGAATATCCCCTTGACTGATACTCATAGCTCCAAATAGAACTGACAGCAGTTCAGAGAGTATATAATGAACAATGATCCACACTGCACGTGGATGTACGGAGTATGTTTAACTGCGCCTTGATTAACAAAATTGGCTGAAGACTATAGATTATGATCAAAGCAGAGAAGATGGCCGGGTTGTACTCCTCGCGCTCGCATACCATGAAAAGTACTTCATCCGACTTCTCAGAAGTAAGTGTTCTGCAGGAAAGCAATGTTTGTACCTAGCTCATGTTTTATCCAGGACGCCAATCCCCTTGTAGCCATTATGCTATCATTCTTGTTTTCGAGGAAGAAGGAAATGGAATATGATCCCCCCCCCACCTACTGTATTATGTTCAAAAATGAAACCTGCTAACGTCTACGAAGCCGAACCCAAAGACCCAAAGACTCACCAACCTTCATGCGCGCTATTACGCCAATCTATGATCCCCATTGCCTGAGCATCACAGGTGAGAATACCCGAGCCTGGTGGACGGACCGGGTCTCGGAACTACGAAGAGCTGCAGGAACTCAATCCCGGCAGTTACTTTGTACTCAAATACGCGTGGCTGGTTAAAGACCTGTCGACTGAAAGGGAAGTTCAGGAGAAAATCGATGGCCTCTTCCTGGAGGATTACGCTCGGGCGCGCCCAGCCATTAACGTTCGAATCCAGGAGGCGATTTGCAATAAAACCTACAAGCGATCCTTTACGGGGATCGGGACGGACTGTCAGGGAGAGATGATCAGAGTACCTGACGCCAGCATTCCTGGTTTGTATCGGCCAAGCGACAGGGTCCCAGTGATATTTTACTTACAAACTCCCCGCGACTCGAATACGCAAATTCTCTGGAATGCACGAGTGCGGCGTTCGTCTTAGAGACGAGGGCATGGCTTATCGCGCTCCTCGCCTCCATTTCCCTGGGAAGCGATGTCGTGACATACACAAAACGCTGGCGCTGTTCTTCATAAGTGCCAGAATCTTCACGCAACATTCTCTGGACTTACAGACATCTATCTTGGTAATTCCTTTGTTTATTTCCGCTCGTTGCTCCAAGCCTAACGTCCTTCCAGTCTTCATCTTGCCCTTCCTGGGCGGTTGGGTGCACAGGGACATCCCGATAGGGAATGTGGCCATCTGATTGGTAAATTAAGGGACTTCGAGTATGTTAAGAGCGCTGAAAATCAGATAGCTACCTCAAGTTGTCTGAACGTACTAATAGTACGTCCTCCTAGTAGTACTTTAATCAGCTCAATGCTCAGTCACCCTTCGATAAAGGGACGTCCTGTTTCATGTCTCTAGAAATACATTTTGGTAGAAACCCTTTCATTGCGGACACAAGTACCTTAAGAGCTGCTGGGGTCGAGCTCAGAAGCTCGGACCCTTTCAATTTCAACCTCCCATTCCAATTCGGAAGCAACATTCTCGACATCGATGAGATGGTCCACCTCCAATTTCACCGTCACCTACGCATCGTTTTCATCGTGATTTCGGAGTCTCTTTGATGAATCATTGTTCGGGTTACCATGATGGTTTGCGTTGATTCCAAGCCAGTAGCATGTGAGAATGGGTCACAAAATTTTGGCCCTGGTTTGAGTGGAAAGCATCTGAGTTATGGGCATTTCGGGAAATTGATCGTCGTCAGAAGGCTGTACATTGTGATCGAAGCTGTGTAATGACCAGTAACGCGCGCGCCATCGGCACACAGCTATCTTCATATCCACAACTCTGTTTTCTCCCTGTTTTGCTCACGTCAAAACAACCAGTCGGACGCGTCCCTTTTGATAGCTCTCGCAGCAAGCGCGACAACCTTAACACAGGCCGAAGGCTTTGAAAGCCCAATATATACCGTAGTCAATGCGTCAATATACTCGATCAGACGGAGGGAGTGGCTCTCAATCACGCAAACCGTCGGAAGGCAAATCAACCTCTTACTCTGGCTCACAAGCAAAAATATTGACCTGATCATCATAGGAAAGTCGGATGGGGGCGAAACTACTGGTGTCGTTGTGGCCAGTAACGAAAGCTCTGGTATTCAGGCTTCGAAAACAATCAACACAAAGCAAGAAGGTATGAATGTTGAAGTCTACCAACCGCTGACTCGCACTTAATAGTACAGCATCAAAATCTCTTCTGCTTGGGATGTGGAATCATATCATGCATGGTGTCGCATTCGACTCCCCTGAGCGTGATCCTCCTCCCCGCTGCTACCCAGGAACGCGATCCGATATCCTCGAACAGATGATTGATCGGGTGGCTGACCCTGAGGGGGAAACTCGATTGATGTGGCTTCATGGTCCACCGGGCGTTGGCAAATCTGCAATCCTCCAGACCCTGGTTGAAGTGTTGTCCACCGAGTCCCAACGCCTTGTCGTAGCGCTTTTCCTCTCAATCATAACTCAGCGTATCAACCACATTTTTCCCACTATCGCGAACCAGCTTGCAGACCACAACCCATCATACAGATCCTGTCTTGCTCATGTGTTGGGGTTGGCCAAGACACCTGCCCTTGCCTCCATGTCCCTAGAGGACCAACTCCGGTTTCTCTTCCTAGAGCCATTTATCCAAAAGAAGGGAGCTAGGGTCAGTAGATGTGTCATCGTCATTGATGGACTTGGTGAACGCAGTGCCGCTAGGCTGGAAGCGCGAGAAAGAGCTCGGGAAGCCGAATCAGTCATTATCAGCCTAATTAGCAAATTTGTGCACAACAACCCCGCACTACCCCTTGTCTGGATTATTTCAAGTCGTTCAAATAATCTCCTCCCCGAGAAATTTTCACCAAATCACAAGATCCTCTGTGAATTTGCATTGAATACCTGTTCTCAAATGGTTGATCACGACATCGAGACTTTTTTACGTGGCGAAATCGAGATGATTCGTCGAAAATCTTCTCATCCGATCATAGAAGAGCAATGGCCGGATGTCACCAAGATCCAACAAATGGCAAAAGCTTGTTCTGGTTCCTTTTTGGCAGCGGATCTTTTCGTACGTGTAGTTGGCAATCCATATGCCGCCCATCCTATCCGCCAAATAGATTACTGGCTTGCTGCTATCTCACAATCCTCCCAGCAGCAAGGATTACCAGGTGTTACCTATGCTGAAATTCTTGCATGCATTCCCCAAGAGGCTCTTCCCGCTGCAAGAAAAATCTTGGGATTGATCCTTGCAGGCAACCATATCTGGAGGGAATTTGCCTTACCTTTTCGCAAGGCTTGCGAGCTCCTTCATCTCTCCTGGGAACAGGTTAAGGTGGTTTTCTACTCAATCCATCCTTTTATTTGTTACTCTCGAATTCAAGGGACGCAATCAACCCGCCCTCGCTTTTATCATGATGGTTTCATGGAATCCATGACGGCTCACTCTCAGCCAACTGGGCTATCCATGACTATTCAGGAAGTTCAGGACATTGCTGCTGTGCTCTGTCTTCGCTCTACTCTCCAAGGGCTTATGATCCGTGAGTGAGAAATCAAAGTCTTGAATCCATTGCATTGTGTACTTATACATAAAGGAAAGAAACTCCAGAGGTTCCACTGACGCCCCAAATTGCGCAGTCGGACAGAATAACAAAGGGCCTCAAAGTCCTTGAAACTATTCTGCGTTCCATTGGGCCTAGTAAAATAACCACGTTCTCCCATTACCCTCATGATTATTCCATCTCAGCTGAACAACTACAGCCAATACTCAAAGATCTTGACTTTAATCGAGTAGCCAGGATCTCGTTTGCAACTGTACAGTACTCGAGTATACTCAACTTGAGTTTCCTGTATTATTTGCCGGTAAGTGTGTGCTCTTAACACCTCTTCTTTCCTAATGTTGGTCTCAGGATACTTCCAAAAGGGTCTATGAACTTATTTGCCGAGGGATTGTTATTATCGTGCCGTACTCTTCTCTTGGTATCTGTGATATCCTGAGCACTCACGTGGTCGCCTGGAACAATGGCCGGTGCATAGTCGACCTTGGATCTCCAGCACCTGAGGGACTCACACTAAAAGATTTCTTCCACAAAAGTCAGGTGTGCGAATTTGAGACATGAAAGAGCCATTGCAGACCACTTATTCACGCACATCCAGTCAGATTTGTCATATGATGACCTTGGCCAATTTCTGGACAAGTTGAATAACACGAAATTTGTGGTTTGGGGTGGAAGGAAACGGTGTGCTGTGAATCCGAAATGGGTCCCAATCTCCAGCTCTTTTGCGGTGAGCTTTACTCTCTTAGCCGGATTTTAGCCAGTGTCTCTAGTATTACCATCTTTGATTATGGCCAATGGAAAGTTGATATACACACCCAGAAAACATTCATGAACCAATACCACCCATTTACACGTAATACAAAGAATGGATCAGCTTGATATTTAACATGAATGCTGGATATAAAGCTAAAGCACGTATAACAGATAAGTCCTCAGGCCCCAGGCTCCAACGTGATCAGATACATAATCAGATGAATCAGTTGCGTCGGACTTGGCCGCCAGACTCCTTGTCATTGACTATCATCGTCTAATTCAATCTCGGTATATTGTTGGTGACGGCAAGCTTAAGTAGTTCTCCTCTGTTCCTGGTCCTTTCAGTTCAGTTTAGTCGTGTCGGTGAATGAACAACCGGTATCTAACATGGGCAGGCTGTCACTAGGAGGAGAGGGAGCTATTACAGCAGCAGGAGTCTCTGCTTTTCGGAATGATATCTTTATGCAATTGTCTCTTGCTACTTATTGCAAGAGGGCTTGGGACACGTTGCCCTCTGCCAGATACTTCGCAAGTCCAAAACCGAAGAACACTTCACCAAAACAATTGGGAGCGAAAATATGCACAACCTGAACATTTGAAAGTCGACGTTCAGAATCGAATCCTCTATGTAATACAATTCAAAGATACTATACGCAGATAAGCAGGCACTAGACAAACAATACCAACAATCGAAGAATAAATCCAACAAAAGGAAAAGAGATCAAGGAACATGTAACGTGAATTGTGATGGGCGAGGGACTGATAATCCGGATAAATGCGGCGTGTATGTAGATGAAGAATGGAAGGAAAGGATTCAATAATGCACAGAGAGATGATAATGAGAAACGCGACAGGGGGAGACGAGGAGGAATGGGGGGAGGGGGGTAACTAAATGCATCGATAACAACGAGAACTAGGAGGGGAAAAACTAGGCGAGTATAAGAACAAAGAGATACTACTAGACAACAGCACAAGGAAAGGAAAAAAGAGAAAAAAGAAATGCAAGGACGTCCAGAATGAAGAAAGACAACTCCGTGGATATGACCGACATCCATGGAAACACCACCGACCACCAACAACCACCAACAACCGCCAGCCACCATCACCAACCACCACCACCACCACCAGTAAGACCGAAATGAGCAAAGCGAAGTAAAGGGAGGGAAGAGTTTCTGTCAAGAAACGAGTCCGTGGCTCCGTCCGCATGACCTAGGGTAGAGCTGCGACCAAGCAATCCTTGACAAGCGAAATTCAAAAACGAGATGATTTCGCTCTTTTCAATGGTTCATTTCCACCCGACTTTGCCCTTCTCGTAGCTCATCTCACTTCACCTCACACCTCATACCCACCCTAACCCCCTACACACACGCCTTCTATCACCTGACACAACCGAAAAAGGGAGCGAGAAAAGGTGCACGAAAATGCGAATGAGGTTCCACCAGCGTCAAGCAACAAGCCAGAAAGCAAGAACCAGAATGTCGAAGGAGAGGATGTCGAACAGAGGAATGTCGTAGATGAGAGGGAGTAGGGCGAGAGGAGAGATAAGATGGCCAGAAAAAGGTGACTATATGCGGTTAACCGAGCAAAGACGGCCGTATAAAGCGAAAATGAAAAATGCATTTTGATAAAACACGAAAATGCCAAGCCCAAAAACCGACGAAAGCGCTCATAGAAACAGACGTTTCGAGGGTGACAAGGGCACGAGCGCTCCCGCCCATCGAGTGGATCGTGGCGGTGGCATGTGTGGGGGTGTTCAAGCGGACGGAACTAAAACAGGACTCGACCTCTGTCCTCCATTCTTCGCACTATTCGATGACCGAGGCGGTGAACAAGCAGTCATCATCTGCGCCGCCGTACCCCGTTTAAAACAAATCGGTGCATGAGCGTTTATTGTCGGCGACGGCGGTTGTTGTCTACTGGTAGTATGGGGTGAGGGAGCAGCAGCGAGGGGAGTGAAGTGCCTAGATGGAGTGAGAGAAGATATGTTGGCGTTCCTGGCGTTGGGTATTGAAGGAGCCTTGGCAGGGGGAGTGTTGCCACTAGTATTAGACTCTTCATCACTAACATCATCTTGGTCTTGGCCATCATCGTCCAATTCGATCTCGATATCGTTAATGACGATCACATTCTTCTTCTTGGCACTAATACTCGACTGCTTCTTCTTCGTCGGCGTCGACGGTGCGGGGGGTATATCCTGCGAAGGCACAACAGGAGCAGTGGCAGTGGTGGGAGTGTGGGGAACGATGGTGACAGGTGACCTAGAAGCACCAAATCCAGGCCGTCTATAATCGTAGTGGTTCTTCCAGCTCTCCGAATCCGACATTGTCGTAGGTGGCGTCATCATCTTCTTGCCAATCCCACAAAATCGTCCATGTCCACACGAAGGTGGCAACTGTAAAAACGTCGGCTCGGGCGAACAAGACGACGCTCTAGACAGTGGACTGCTGTCCACTGAAGCATTGGTCAATGAAGGCGTTGGAGGGTCGTGTGACACGTCAAAAAAATCAGGAGAGGAACTGCGTTCCGAGGGTGGTGGCGATGCAGGCGGTGATGGTGTCCGAGACCGAGATCCGGGTGTCGTCGCTGTCGTCCCCGACGCCTCCTCATCCTGCTGAGAGTCCAGCAAAGGCAAAAACGCAAAACGACCCTTGGGCCTATGTATTGGTGGACGAGCCGGAGGCAGATGCGCAAGATGCGGAGGATGCCATGTGGATGATTGTGTGCTAGGGTTCGGTATTGATGGTGCAGGGGTCCGCACGGTGCGCCATGAGTTTGGGGAGAATGTGAGGGTGGAGGCGACGGGGGACGTTGGCTGAGGCGGAGTGTTGTCTGCTTCTGGGAGGAGGGGAAGAAGTCCGATGGGGACGGTGGACAGGTAGTGTGCGGCCGGTCTGCTCCCGATCAAGTCTGCAGGCTGAATCGCTCTGGGCAGCGAGCGCTGGATTTCCTTCAGCTCGAGGATGTCTCTGCCATCACTAAATCAGCATCAATACCCACAATTTAGGTCGTACGGCCTACTGGTAAGAAAGGTTGCGCGCAGGCTCAGTGGGAGTTCGATCCCACTCGTCCGCTAAAAAGACCTGCTCCAGCCCAGCGTCAAAAGCCACATGCTTCGTCGCCGCAGACACAGACGAGGTGTGTTCCGCAGTCGGCGACGGAGCACGCGAGCTCTGCTTCAAACAGCCCTTCATGACTCTAAGGGAACGGGAAAGGGAAACGTGGGGAGCGAGAGAGGAGAGAGAAGGAAATTTGAGAGTGCGGGGAAGACCAGGCTTGGAATGATATTTAGGGGATGCGCTGGGAAACAAGGATAAACCGACGCCTGCCACCCCGTCCCCGTCCGCCCTTCCGTCTCCGTCCGGTCGCTTATTTTTCGCCCCTCTCCATTGCCTGAAAAGGTAGCCTCCTGCCTCACGTGCGCCGGTCCATGTCAGGCACCTAGTGACCCTCGACGTCGACCTGACCTGTCCCAGGTGCTGTTAAATTGCGTGCAAGTAGTCCTTGCGGACCACCGTCCGGACGCGGCCCTGCCAATCCATGTCACTATCGAGCTCCGTCCCCCCGGCGCAGTGTGAACGAGCACAGGAGAAAATTTTCGTTTGCGGCGACACTGGACAAATGCAATGTAAATTTCGGCGATATATTTGGCACAACGATCAAACGCGACCTGCTGTGTTGCGATTTGAAACTTGTCGCCAGTACGGGGGCGCTACGTGTGTGTGTATGTAATTTTAGAGGACTCCAGCTAGTTCTCCGAGAAGTGAAGGAGGGGGCTTCTTGGAGTCAGAGAGACCGAGTGTGGTTGACATGTAGCATGGACGTCGTAAACGCATCGCATATCGTTAAGAATAACTCCTTTTTATTTATCGAGTGGCTTTTTTTGCTCCTCTTACACGGCGCATTGATCCCTTGGACGTGTCGTGTGATATTTAATGAAGCACTTGACACTCGAACGTTACCTTACCCTCCCCTCAATTTCAATTTCATATTATGTACCGAAACTCATTACTCCCCACGCCGAGCGTCTACCCCAGAAGCACCTAATGCCCCACCGCAGTGATGCATATATTCAGTTGTCAATCATCCTATGTACCCCAATCGTCACTACAAGACATTCTTTGATAGCCAGCGGCTAAAAACCCCAGCCGAGGGGATAACCGAAAGCAACCCCTTCGCTAGAGGCAACAGGATCCGGCATCACTCTGAGCCTTATATGTACTTGAACTAAACAGCTCTTGTTTTGGTGGAGCGATATGATCCCGGGCAACTGACAGCCAGGTTGCGGGATATTACTACAGCTATCCCGGAGGTCAACTCCCGTTCACCGCTGAAGAGCCTTTTCTTTGGTCAGAGGAAAGTTGAAACCGCCCTGGGAAATGCTGCGTTACGCATGGATTCAGGCAGTGAACAGTTCCGGCGTGCACAGTGATCTATTAGATCCAACTGCCACAGGACAATGATAATGGCGGAACAACAACACAACAACGTTCAACGTCACCTTCCACCACTGGGACGATAAACAAGTCCACGGTGCCGTACAACGCAGTTAACGCCAGACCAAGTGGCGCACAGATGACGAAACGGGACTGCTAGTCTCTAGAAGTCACGCAAACACTCAGCGAAATTTCGCTATTCGTCAACCGGGGCAGTCGGGGAAGACCAAGCTCCTAATTCCCCAAATCAATCGAACATCGGGCACCGCCGACGGAGACCGTCGCGCGAGTCGGGACTAAGCCTTTTGTGCTATTCTGGTACTGGTTATATAGAGCTGCGACGTGGTCTATGAAGCACCGAAGCATCGAAGGAGTTCTATGGGCAGATTATTTTGGGACGCCGGTCGGCTTGTGGACTCGAGTAGTATGAGTTGCACCTTTGCACGAACATTGAATACAGTTCTGGGCTTTGTCGCGAAGCTTCCAAGGAGAAAGGATTTGTCGAGTAGTCTACGATCAAGCAAGGGATCATTATAACTTAAGTAAATCTTCCAATCACTGACTCGGATAATCAGACAGCAGACTCGTATGTCTAATAATAACAGGGCATCAATTTGGTTGTCTTTTCCGCTCTTGCGGTCGATTTCGAATCGCCGCCATGATCCCTTGTTCATTCTGGAAGCAATTGTTATAGATCGATTCTTCAGTAGATGGGGTGGCTCGTTCAAAGGCAATACGGCGAAATAGACTCATGGGTTGGTTATTGTGAACTTTTGTCGTCAGTAAACAATCCAGACTTGTGTCTGGTGAAATTGTTACAGAGACTAGATTAGAGCTCGTAGAAAATGGTTAATCACATACCTGGATTTCAACGAACCTTTCGTTCAACACCCGACTAGTCGCATATAACAAATTTAACGCCAGTTGACAGTATCTCATAATGTCAAAGTCCGAGAACCTTGAATTGAATCGAACTTTCACAACAGAATTCGGCGGTAGTGAAGCTAAGCTCGAGGAAAATAAACGAATCTCGTACAGGCATTCTTTGACTCCTTTCGGCTTCTTAGTAGTAAATCACTACCCGACCAGATCACCACTGCAACCCCTATAACAGACTACAGTAGAACCGCTATCACAGCACTCACTATACAGATATTCTATTACTTCCATAAACTCGAAGCTTCATCCCAATCGGCCGACACCCATCGGCCAACAGTTGCCTTTCGGCAGCAGTAGACCCAATCATAACTCTCTCGTTCACACATACCCGAAACACGATATTTGAGGCCGACAGCACGGTCTTCGTACAAAAACGAGACCGCCGTTACCGGCGCCGGTGAATTGGTGACCGTTATTTATTGTCCGTGGTTCCAGAGGTCCTCGTCGGGCGTACACGCGTGAAGAGTCGGGAGTACGGTACTATAAATACTATCTGAGCGGCGGTGTGCTTCCGTCAAAAGGGTGACATTGTAATGGCCTCGAGACAGATACATAGCTGTTTCAAACTTCAAGTCCTCAAACTTCAGCTTCAATTCCGGAGGTTTACATACTCGAATGTATTTCTGCACGCCTTGCAAGCCGAACAGCAAAATGACTTACAGCATCGGAAACACAGCGGAAACCCCAACTTCCCTGTAATCTAATTTGTATTCTCACCTTTATCGCCATTTCTTGTAAGCCCACATTAGACGAAATCACCAACTGCCAGTGTAACCAAGCCAAGCACAGTTTCCGGCACGAAAGTTCCGTATAAAATCCCATCGCACGCCACATTTCCATCCTATTCTAGGAATAAGTATGTCCTGGGTAAAACCATTGCAATCATATGATGCTCAAGCGCTCAAGTTGGGTAGTGTTGGGAAAAGGAACTTCTTCTATCTGGGTAGATATTAAATCAATCATGCGGAGGACATGCAATTTCTCGTTCAAGTTGACAAGGACGCAATAGAAGGATGTGCTAGGAATCTCCCTGATATTGGATGAATACCAAGAGTAGGCTGAGAGATTGTTCAGTAAAAGTCAGCAACCCTGAATCAATGGATTCTTGGTCGAGGTCTTGTGGATCTACAGAAGCTCTGATCATGGCGGCGTTGATGACAGAAACCATCAACATCTTCACCGTTCTAGACCGGCAGCAGCCAGATGACGATGTGTTACTAGCTCCCAGCTACAGGGAGTCTAACATACACACCGAGTCTCATCCTCAGCGAATTCCAATCACACGACCACTGAACGGTCGTCCCAGACGTTGGCCTTCCAATAACACACAAAGACGTCATTGATTAATTTAAGATGGCAGACACCCGGCATGTGCCCAGGACGCTGGACTTTGACGTTGGGCGTTGGACGTGGGCGGATGCGAGGACCGGAGAAGCACCTTTAAAAAGGAAATATGAGTCGAGGTCTCAGTCAAAGCATCTTCGGATAAACCTCGAATTGAGGACTTCACCAGTTCATCAACGTGTCGAGTCTCGACAGCTCCCAATGGGAGCCGTTCGCTAATCTGGGACATCATGATATCATGACGAGGATCATCAGACTTAGAACCTCTGTCCAAGAGTCTCGTGAAACTCGATCTTCACTGCAGTACTCAACGCAAGTTAACCGTGCCATTGACAGCAGGCTCGATTTCACTCGGTGTGCGGATCTACTTACTCATGGTAATCACCTGCCAGGAGTGTTGGTCCAAATAAAGGTCGAAAAGCTCAAAGGGCTGACATTTCACAACGACCCTCGGTGAATGAATCCGACGATCGTAAGAAGCTTCTCAGGACCAATAGCATTGAACCTGAATCATTCCGGGTGCTGTCATGAAATGGGTACAATCACACTCAACTATGGACGCCAACACTCCTCCACATATACCTACTAGCGAATATAGCTCATTGACGTATATCATGATGTCGCGAATCATGGGCAACAGCTCGTTCCGTGAGCAGGGTATGCAAACAGGGAGGGTTATATATTTCACCCTTTCCCCGCATTTTTTTACCCCGCATTGGTCTATATCAAGAAATGACTTAGATTCCGAATTTGAATTTTTGTATGCCTGGAATACGGGGTACTCAATTGATCAGACTAAAATTTGAAATGCTGCTAGTCTGTCCTCGAAGTACCCTGCCTCCTTCTCGCCAACCGTACCTGCCCAGACCCACTATGCCAAGCAATGATGAAAATGATAAACGGTGATCAATAGTTGGGCACGCCAAGAAGTCGTGTAGATAGAGGTCGAAATAAGCGTGCTCTGCTTAGCGAACGAGTATCGTTGTGTTTAGCAGTCAATTTCAAGAAATTGCCATCAGCGCGAAAAGGGTCGGGTTTTCTACGCGCCGGTAAGCATGACTCGGTGAAAGGGTTAGTATTGGAGATCGATCAAAAGCTCAGAACTCGTTATCCGACGCTAAACCATTCGAGATACTCACTGACACAATATCAGGTGGACCAGTGAGTGGGTCTGGACTCACGAAGGCCTACGATGTCAATCCTTGTCAATACCTCGCTCGGCTATCGTACAATGATCTCCACACCATTACTTTTGAAAATGTCGTCATTATAGATTATCTATTCGCCCTTCACATTTCGATCGCATTATATCGTCATTCTCGAACTGGTGGTAGACCTCGTCTAATTTTCACACCAGGAAGAGCCGCAGATAAACTATTAATCAAGTCTTGCGGTACTTTCTCAGTAAGGACCCGGTAGAAAAAAGGGTCGTGACCATGAAGATATAGTTCTCGCAGGCCCAACGGTCGATTGTACTTAACAACATAATTGTATGCCCGAAACGCGGAGAGAGCAGCTTCATGCTGACGATCGGTGAGTGTTCCATTTATTGTGACGGGCGGGCCGACGGGGAACTGAATCGGTGCCTAAGCCAGGTGATTATGTTAAATCAGTATGGTGTAATTGATCCTGTTCAATCATCATACCATATTTGTTGCTCCGCGATTCGAGATAAAATCATAGCGTAGTCCCAGGACCTTGAGGTTCGGGAAAGAACGTAGCATACCGTCCAGCTGGGCAACAGAAAACGATTTCACGCAACGAAGCTCGAGGTGAGATAAGTGGGGTCCCGGGCCCTGAAATCCTAAATCTCCGCTAATGCAGTTATTCTGTTGCGTCTTAGAATAACTTCCGACGATACTCTCCAACAGCTTCATGACGTCTGCGTGCTCGAGGGACAGGGAACGAATTACAAGTGAATTGAGCCTCGGCGGAAGTTGACTTCGAAGAAACAAGAAATTTGACTCATCCACGAGATCAGGTAGCTCAATGAAGAGCTTTCTGAGCCTAGTTAGCTCGACTTCCTCGAACAGGGAATGAAGAAATTCCCTATAGACATTGAAGTCAGCGTAATATGAAGGAGGTCCAACCGGAGCCCACTGGGATTGTCGAGAAACCGTTATCGAAAGGGATTGCAACGTTTCGGTGCAAGACTTCTGCAAGAATGTGGAGAGAGTTGATCGGTCGGAGAGAGGTGCGGGGTGAGCGCAACACTCATAGGACATTGACTCGAGGGACGAAAAACGCGAGCTTTGGCATGAGCTCCCGATCTCGAGGTCAGAGAACACAGGAAATATGCTTAAAAGATCATGATTTGATATCGAGAGCTTTCGGATGGTAGCACTCGAAGAACATAGGAGGCGTCGCGTGGTTCCAATGAATGATTGCATGTGTTCCTGGGTGGGTCTAATGTACAATGTTTCAGTCCCACCCCGTAGATCAGCGCTATAATAGAGGGGTATCACAGCAATGCTGACTGACTCGAGCCGAGGGGGACATCCACATGTCGCGATAGTAGCAAGGAGTTGCGAGTGTATGATAGGTGTGACGACTTTGAGGTGTATGAGAGAAGAGGAAACCTTGTCGACCAAGTGGGAAAGACAAGCCAAGAAGTCAGTTGTTGGTGCGCGGAAAAAATGAAAATTCATCTCAAGCTCCTCTAGGTTCACACAGTTGGAAAGAGCTTCAGACATTTGTTTCACTAGGGCGGATGTCCGTGAGGGAAGGTGCACTGCAGGTTCTCCTTCATGGTTGCAAAGAGGTAAGAATGAAGGTGATAGGCGTAGGTGTCGTACGCGCAACGCCAAATCAGGAAAACTATTCCTTCAATTCAGTAGGCAATCACTTGAATCAATGGAGGCGCACCTCTTGAGCTGATTAAGTGCTTTGCTCTGCTCCTTGTCGCCAATGTCGGATATACAAACTGTTCCGTAGATAGAGTTCATTCCAACTTCAAAGAAATAGCGATTTACGCCAATCATCTTTACCGCATATCCTGCCGGTAGGTATGAACATATTTCGTCCCATATCTCGTAGGGAAGATCTTCAATTGGGTCATTCACGTCGGTCACTGCGCCCGGGGCAATGAGTGCAGGATGGATGGTATCATCTTGAGCGTTATAGGCAGGTATTGGAGCACCCTCGAGGTTGGACATGGGGATTGGGCAAGGACTGGGGGGTTGGAAGAAGCAACCTAGGCGTTCGAGCAGCAGGCTATCATGACGACGCGACGGTTGCTAGGAATCGTGAAAATCAATCCATCATGACGGCCCTGAGTGTGAAAGCCATCAAATCTACACTAAACCTTCCAACAGCCGCCGACAGTGGCTGGAGCAGCGCCAATGGCCCAGACCTCTGAACGGTAGCGTGTACTCGAAATGTCTGACCGCTAGAGCTAGCAGCTTTTGTAATACAAAGTCCCTAACTTTCTCTTATCATTCCAGGGGGATATATCAGCTGAGGCTTAATACTTTAACTCCGGCATGTGAACCAGCCAAGTACTAGTATTACGCTAAAACTGATCAGAACCCGGAAGATTCAGATTTATGATAGTGTATGAAGGGAGATCTCTTATCCTCCCCCTCCACACCATTTGATGGCGAGCAACTTGTCACACTAGCAATTCCCCCTCAATCGAATAGGATCACCGATCTCCTCCTCCCCAAGCAAAATGTCACGCTCTAGAATCTGAGATGACTCGCAGGTGCTTAGGTGTACTATGCCACTTATCAAGGAATTCCAACACTCTTATCTCCGCTTGTGTTCATCCGTGGTCACATTCACTCGCCTCCGTATTGGTCACTGCATTCCCAGGTATACTCGTACTCCTTGCGAGCGTCGTGGATCTACACAATCCAAGTCGCGGCATTCGACAACTCTAACCGGATACTCACAGTTATTGGAAGACTCTTGTGCCTGGCTCTCTTGCTCGCTCCAGTGTGGTACTTGAGTTCAACGGGCTCAAGTCGTCCTCCTATCCCTGAGTCATCAGAACCAAGAGGGAATTAATAGTCAAGCTTCTGAGGTTCCGCTTCGCTACCGTCGGGGTGAGATAATTATAGATTCTAGCAGTAAATATAGTCGTACAACAGTGAATCGGTGACACAGGCATAACCGTCCTTACTCAATGTTTACTCGATCTCAGTCAAGATCGAACACAAGCACTTCGCCAATCTCATCACCCACGTTCTCGACCTTGAGAACATTGCCCTTCTGTCCGACAAAAATATATGCGCCGTCCCCTTCCTTTAGCTCTACGGGGTTAGAACCTGGATTGCTAATCCGAACAGTCGCACCCTCTGCCTTCCGTGGGTTGTACCCACTTGTCTGGACAACCTGAATGTAGCCCTTCCTTCCCTGAAGCGGTCGATCTAACCCCTTTCCAGGGCTGAGAAGCGTGGCGTAAAGCGTAAGGTCACTGTGTACGGGAGCCGGTCCTTCAGCTTCACGATCATTCTTCACCCCCTCCTCCCATGCAGGTGCCACAATCTTTGCCCATTGATCTTTCTTCTCTTCGTCACTGAAATGGCGTGTGTAGTATTTGGGCTGAAGGCGGGGTGTTTTAGGAAAAGACCATATCTGAAGGAAATGTACTTCATTCGGGCCGTGACTTTTCTCAGAATGCGAGATACCGGTTCCTGCAGATGTTAACTGGACATCACCCCTCCTGAGAATTTCGGTGTTACCCATGGAGTCTTTGCTGCAGCGGTGTGAGTGACATATCATTTGCCGTTGGAAGTCTACTTACTGCTCAAGCTCTCCCTGAACAAGGTATGAGAATATCTCGAATTCGCGATGTGAGTGAGTGCCAAACCCGGTCCGAGGAGCAACGCGATCCTCGTTGATGACACGAAGATGACCGAACTGTTCGTGTTCAGTATCCTGGTGTCTTTAAGTGAACGCAGGTTAGAATGGCGCAAAAACTAGGAGCAAATGACTCACGTGGCAAAAGAGAACGTATGGAAGGTCTTCAACCAACCGTGATCAGCGTGGCCACGCTGCTCGCTTGGGCGAACAACGAACTTCATAGTGTTTAGGATTGTGTTGGTATACGCGGTCGACATGTTTGATGAGAGTTCTGCTCGATTAAAGTGGCGTATATGGAAAATAATACTAGCGCGGTGGAGGAAAAGCCGATTTGATAATTCACGGATAATAGCGCGAGTGAGGGAAGAGGAGTCCAGGTATCAAGGTGTACTGAATGAGAAATACAGATCCAAGTTGAGGGACACAGAGTAAGAGGAACCTCCTTATATACGCGCAGCATCGTTGACTTTGAGCTTCAAGTCCACTGAGATGACACACTGTGACCAAAGATTAATGTCAGCTCGAACTCAGAATTGCTGCGTACGTGATCCAAATTACATGAACGCTTTTGTTACTTCCCACAATCAGATGACCTTTCTATCCCTCTGATTGGTTGCTTTCACGCGTTACGAGGGTCATATTTCGTCAGTCACGGTAAACTCCCTCGGGCTTAGCAAGTTAAGAGACCCTTGATGTCAAGGCCGTCGACGCGCTTAGAAAATTGGTCTCCCTCTCGTGTAGTCTGTAAATTTCAGATTCTGAGTTCGCATCGACCGAAAGTCAGTCTCGATCGCGCGACCCCAGTACAACTGGGACTCGCACCAAAACATATGAAGTTACAGGCTCTGAATTGAGACCATACGCGAGTTTCAACTCATTGAAATTCATTGATGACCAAGCACATTTACCGGCGCATTACCCAATTCCACCGCGAATGCAGCCACAAGCTTCGAGAATTCGAGTATATGAGTCCAAGAAAAGCCAGGATAATTGGTCGTGTCTTCTGCGGTATGAGCAAGGGGATGCTTGTTCTCAGGTATTGCCCCAACGAAAACAGAAGCTGGGTAGCCTGCCAAAGTCCAGCTAACATGATCCGAGCAATCAAAGCCACACTGTCCAAGTGTATGATAGTGAGTGTCAGTCAGCAAAAAGACGAGTGGCCTTACCCTCCCATAGCTCCGAACTGGAATGGCATTGTACTCGGTTATCAATGCTGGAATATATGCGTTCAGAGTAACGCTTGTGTGATCCTAATTACTCGAATAATCATAGACCGCACTCCTAGTATATTCAAGTCGACATACCTGAGTGAGTCGAATAACTTCTTCAGTGCCAGGCTTCACACTAAATCACAATCAGGATCTTCAGCCACTTGTCATACTAAGCGTGGTATTTAACTTACTAGGCAATTGAATCTAACTGCAACATTCCTTTGACAGTGGTCCCTTTCTGCTGATAGCTGGCAACGACACCTCGTGACCCAAGTAAACCGACATCAAGTTCTTCCTCTGCTGAATACCTTTTCCAACCAATCAGCTACCCACCCAACAGTGTAAGCCGATCTGACACCTACCAGTGAAACTCTACTGTATTAAGAGGCTGGAAGCTGTCAGCTGCTAGGGCACGAAACACTTCCAGAAGGGCGACACATCCACTCGCATCGTCGTCGGCACCAGGAGCTCGAGTTTCTACTGGATTTCCATCCTTCCAGTTAACCGAATCAATATGAGCACCGATAATTGTGATTGGACCGTCCTGTCGGCCACGGAACCTAGCGATGATCGAACTTTGTTTGAAAGCATGCTTGAATTGCTCGATTGTCGCACTTGCATTGGATGGACTGGTTTCAATGATCTAATCCGAGCGTATTGAGCCCAAGATCGAGTTGGTCACACTGTTAAGGTAGGGGACACTCAAACTGATCACCTTATGTAAGCTGACTGATAGGCGCCGAAAGTGGCAAAATCTTGCCTCTCAAGTGGACCGACAGTCAACCAAGAAAATTTTTACTTCTTCTTTGGGTCTAATAATTATTGTAGGATATTCTTATAGCCTCTATGTGTACTATATTCTTTGGGCAAGCTGAAAAATGGGCAGTATACTCCCTTGTTATCCATAAGGCCATCACCAATGGGCGCTATGTATTGGCGTCAGGCCAGGGCGCTTAAATATATGCTTACTAAGCGGCAAAATATGCCTGTCGGAAAACATGCTTGTCAGTTTTTGCTATTGCAAAGGTGTTATTTTGACAAAAGAACAACTTTTCAATAAAAATAATATTTTCGAAATATTTCCCTCAATTTTCATTTTTTTTCAGAAATTCTTTCTAGAAGTTCTTCCCAGCTATTCTTGCTTCATTTCTCTGAAGCTACATTTTGCAGAAGTGTGATGTGCATGGTGGTATTTGAGCAACGAGACGGAGGTATCATTGCTTATGTAAGGGGGTGTGTGTTCCTGATGGCCCCTACCTTAGGGACTCACGCCTTGGATGATGTTACATAGCCAATCTGAAGCTTCCTTTCCGTAATCAGAATCATAGTAGCGATTGTGGAACGAGGTCAATTTGTCTAAATTTCTTTGCAAGTTGCTTATCGCCAAGCTTGAAATGATCGACCTGACTGTTGACTGCATAGTGGGTCTAAGGGGATCTAACCCAATTGTTAGGGTTGCGAAGAGCGCATAACATATGAAAAAAGTACTTACAGGAAAAGTCTCCCCCGCCAACGGCTTTCCTGGGTAATACTTCTGGAAGGAGCTCATCTAAGACTGAGCCGCTGAGCTGCTCGCGCTGGTTCGCTTATCATTAGGCAGTAGACTTTATCGGTGTCTCAACAGACATACAAGCAGAAAGCCATCTTGGCTTGCTTGAGAACCCTCAGCAAGAGGAAGGGCATCAGAGGCATGTTGAGTGGGGTGCGCTACCGCAATAGCAGTCAAGAAGACTAACAAGGTCGTGAATAGCCTCATTCGGAAACCTTTCCTGGGGTTTGATACCACAAAGCCTTGGGGCGCTGAGTGGAACGTGAAAGGGAGGTGGAAGTAGAGAAAGGAGAGTGCCAGCTAAGGCATCAGCGGGAGCAATCAGTTGGAATAATGTTCGACTCTACTTGATAAGCACTAGGATCGAATAGGAGCGGGAGAAGATAAGATAAGGGTCAACTCGTATTGACAGTGAGGGGAATATTTAGATCCAGAAGCGCTCAATGCTCAACCAAAATAGTCTGCCTCGTGGCTATCAAATATGGTCTATAAGCGCCAATAGATAGGCTGAGTGGGCGAAAAGAGACATACGTTTAAACGCTACCCTAAACGGATGCGTTTCCCAGCTCCACCGCAAATGCAGCCGCTAGCTTCGCATGCTCCAGCATATGTGTCCAAGAGAAACCGGGAAGACTAGTAGTATCATGTGCCGTGTGCTTGACGGGAATTTGGTCTTCAGTCAAGCTTTCGAAGGGAGTAGTAGTCGGATAACCGCTTATGTTCCAACTTGCGTGATCTGAACAACGGAATCCGCACTATGCAAAGTTTGGTCAGTTAGTCTTATCGAGAATAGCGTTACTATGAAAACCCTAGGCTTCACCTCTCCAATAATCTTAACGGGAGTGGAGATGTATTCGTCCGCGAGAGAGATCATATAGATGTTCAGGTTTCTATTTGTCCAATCCTGAGGATTTTTGGAGGTCATTGACGGAATGATTTCAGCTGTAAAACGAATACCTGAGGTACTGTCATGATCACCTGTGTGCCAGGTTTGACGCTAGATCACAGGAAGATTGTCAATCTCTTCACTCCATCGTCGAAAGGGAAGGGTCAGGCTCACTAAGCGGCTTGGTCCAACTGCATCATACCCTTCACAACCACACCGTTTTTCTTATAGCTAGCGGCGATCTCACCCGAGCCCAGTAATCCCTCACCAGGCTCTTCTGCAGAGTACCTGTCGCTCAAAGTCAGTCGATCATACCACGTCGTAGAGGAATCGGCACTGTACCAATGAAACTCAACCGCGTCCAAAGGCTGGAAATGGGTACTTGCTAGAACACGGAAAACCTCGAGAAGGCCAATGGATCCGCTCCCATCGTCGTCGGCACCGGGTGCTCTGGCCTCGATTGGATCTTCGTCCTCCCAGTTGACGGAGTCTAGGTGAGCACCGAGTATTGTGATAGGACCGTCTTGTCTACCGGGAAACTTTGTAATGATTGAACTTTGTTTCCACCCATGCTTGAATTGCTCGACAGTCACACTCGCGTTGGAAGGACTGGCGGCGATGATCTACGCGAAGTCTGATCAGATTCGAGTGGCCAAGCAATGGAGGTTTTCAGCTCACGCCTTGGACAGTATCGAATAGCCAATCCGATGCTTCTTTCCCATAATCTGAGTTATAGTAACGGTTGTGGAATGAAGTGAACTTGTCGAGATATTTCTTCAAATTACTCATTTCTATGCTTGAGAGAATAGGTTCGACTATCGACTGTCTGGTGGGACCTGGAGGATCTAAAGATACTAGGTTCAGCGTTACAGCAAGCTATGCTCACGTCGATGGTTCTCACATGTGAAGAAACCCTCGTCATTAATCCCCTTTGTCGTTGATTCGAGCACAAGATAGCCTGCATCGCCTGATTGCTCTTGCTGGTCTCGTTGAAGGCATGAGAAGAAGAGGCCACCTGGAAGACTCAAACGACATACCAGTGCGCTAATGTCGTCCATGACGGGGCTGGGAGTAGAAAAATGGTCCAACTCATGAGAGTGTCTGAGATTTGGTCGAACTGCTTTCGCAGCAGCAAGCCACGAGGGAAGCAAGACGAGGAGCAGCCTCATGTCGTGAACTGTTCCAGAACAACAGTCTCTCAAAGGCTTTGGTAGGAATGCACTCAAGAACGTCCAGAGCCGTCGCTCGTTAGATTGAGCGCAAGGCAGCTATAGAAATGAGAGAACCGGCTCCACGGCGGGATAACAGCTCGAATGCTGACGGACATCAGGAAGGAAGCGAAATCGAACCAGGATTACGATAGTGGCTTCTTTTAGCGCGATCAAACTCGACACGGATGTGATCCCCGACGGCCAGTCCGGTAGATGCCGGTATGTCGAATTCTTGCGGCAAAATTGAACCACAACCGCAGGAAGCCGCTGGACCATCTGGGATTACGCAGACACCATAATACGCAGCTGTAGTATGTACCAATGTTGTTATTATCCGTTGACGCTTTCGCTGAGGCCTGTCCCATCCTAGAGAGTCGAGCGAACCCTCTGGCATTATCGCGCCTCCCGAAACGCGACCGATTAGTGTTCTTGTCCTTCACCTTGATATGCAGCAGACCCGCATCTTTCGTTCATCTCCCACAGAAAGTTGGCCTTGACAATCGAGCTGTTCCCAGCGCCGACACAGAACTTTTTCCGTATATCACAACGGGCAATGGCTAGGTACATCGACGCTGGGACGACCAGTTCGCCCTCTTCTCTATGTATCCCTTCCTCGAGCGCTGCCGCACACAAAGATATCACTCCCACGCATCTCGAAGTAGCTGATTACATGGCTCTTCGGGTAATGTTCTCCATCGATGACAGTAAAACCATGCTCTTTAAGAGGATAAATGCTGTGGTCATAGGTGCTCATCACTTTGTTCAGAGACATACTCCAGCTGAAGGAGATTCAGTTCGGGCTACCCGGGGGGATTTACCCCGCAGACCTGATCAAGAGTAGAGCGCGCTCTCACTACCTCTCTGCCCCGCCTACCAATCTCCTTGCTATTCCACAACGCGACACTTCTCCTCGAGCAACATCCCCATAACTTCCACCCTCGCGAAACTGTTCTCAGGATTCTGGTGTTACAACCTTTGTGTTGTCATGGACGATCGGTGGTCTAGGAAAAAGAAGGCGATACCACCCATACAATCGGATGATCAGATTTGGATCTTCCGAGAGTCGGAAGAATGCTGCCTCGAAGCTTCAAGAGGTGTGGACCATCATAGTCATAGATGCTCAAAACCAGTCACTTCTTGGTCGCCTGTCAACGTCACAATACAGTTCTCCTGCTTTTACTGCCACCACACCCACTACCGTTTCCGCACTATCGCATGATATACCCTTGAAGGCGACTATGATGGCCAAGACCCAGGTGACAGTTTGGAGAAGAACTTGCTGGTGGCGACGCTTCCCTTTCCGAAATACCCAACTCCGGGAGCTCTGACAGCATTATATCATCAACGACGTTGACTAGGCGTTTCAATCTCTTTGCAGCTACCTCAATGTCGCCCTACCCCCTTCCATCGCTACATTCCACTACATTCAACACAATAAACGCGCATACGATCATTTATTCCGAGGAATCTACAACAGTGCCCGTGATCACCATCTTGTTCGTCCAATGGTACAAATGGATGACACAAGGTCGAATCGGGATTTATTTCCACGCACTTGAGCAGCACCTAGGCTACTCCATTTGTCGCCACCCACCGCCACGCTCGACCTGCCAGCCTCTCCCGTCACTCTCGAAAAATCTTTCGCCATAGTGCTTATTTGGTAGAATCGACACTTGATCGTGCTCCGCCAAAACATGTTCTTCACTCGTCTTTCTCGTCAATCAGTTGATCTCATCCACCATTGCTCACTTAATTACATAAATCATTTTCCATTTTGTCTCCCCTTCGCCCTTTGTTCTCTTCACTCACTGCTCTATTCTTTCAACTTCCTTTCTCCTTCGTGTTGGCTACTTTCTGCTCTTGCTCGCGGAGATTCTTCTCGTATTTTTAGACCTTTTCGTTCATCCGCTATCTCTTCGCCATCGCGATTGTGATTCGGATGTGTCGCGCGTGAGGCGTGTGGGAGAGGGCGGCTTGACAATTACGGGATGTATGCGTGCCAAGGGGCCAGCTGAGTTGAGAAGGGAACGAGAAAAGCACGCAGAAATGAATTGTAGAAAATCCTATGCGATATCGTTACCCCAAGTGGGACTGACGCCAGTTTTCTGATTGACCGTCCTCCTCTATTCAATGCCTCCTGCAATGGGTAGTTTTGTTCCGCTGACTATGTTTGCGGAGATACCTTCGGAATGTTCTCTCTTCCCTAGCATTATTTTCTCCTTTTGTCCTAGTATTTTTCGCTATCTTCGAATACTCGCTTATTTTTCCCTATCCCTCGTTGTTTTCGATGTATATAGCTACCCCTTCTATACCCTTTGGCTCCCCTTCGTTCTGCCTTTTCGTTCGCCCTTGCATCTCTCCACCATCGACCCTTCTGAGTTCTGTACATTCTCTGGTTACTTATATGTTGCATTCATCGGACGACCAATTCACACCTTCACATTGTCTCATCGTTTTTCCTTCATCCATTTCATTACGTTACATTCCCCCGCATATATATTCAGATCTGAGTCGATCGTTTCTTCACATAGAATTTTGGTTTCAAATGATTTGTAGTCGTGTTCGAAAATCAATCAATAAAACATGAATAGTAGAAATGCCATCCAGCTAGAACCCGACTATATAAAACGTATAGTTATCGGTTTCAAATAGCTGGACACATAATTCTGGAGGAATGGTATACCTAGCCACCATGCATCGCATCCCTTCAAGTTGACCCCAAACCATGAATCTCGTATCATCTGCTTGAGAGAGAAATAAATCGAAGGCTTTAGCCCTAGAAAGTGACTGAATTTGGATGAATCAGCATCATCTGTCTCATTTCTCCAATCCTACGCACCAGGCCTTTGTAAATATCTTGGAGTGCATATCCTGCAGGAGGAGAAACCTCGAGATCTATTATGCACCCCGAGGTCCAATGAAATGATACATATGCGTTCAAAACGTTGCTGATATGAAAGGAATGAGGGGATACAACAGCAACAAGGTCTTGATTTCTGCATTCATCAACGAGAGACCACTGAAGGCTCAATTAGTACACACGGGAGACGTGAAAGGCATGTGTTTGCCTGGTCATTCCATAGCTCAAGCGAATCTATGCTATCATAACTTTCAATCCACATGGACCTGACCACTCGACCGAAGTCAACATCTTTGATTATTGGCCAAAATTGTCTAGCTGAGATCGAAATAGGATGAGAGAAGCAGGGGAAATGGATTATTTGGTCGGACCCCGGGGTGGAATGTAGAAGAGTCGAAAGAATCTTAATTGAGTCGCATCGAGTCAGAAAGTACCCGGGGGTTGACAATAGGGAGTCCATTCCAAATGTTTCTGAGTCAGTGGGTATGAATGTTCATCTCAATGACTCCAAAGCTTTGACTTACGGGAAGTAAAAGCTTGAAGTGTATAGCGAAGATAGATCGTAGCCGAAATGTCCTCAATCTCCCGGGCTGTTATGGACAGCCTAGGCGACCGGTAGGAATCTGTAATGAATTCCATAAAGGAGAGGTCATAAAAGCGAGGGTATATTATTAGACCCCCTTCAGAGTAGTAAACCAGAGGATGGAGCGAGGCCAAAACCACCACGGCGTGTTCCAAACAGAGACCAAGGAGCTTGCAAGCCTGGACGAAATCTAAAGCACACGACTTCAAGATATAGTCATCTACAAGGATCAATCCCAAGATTTTTCTTGCAGTCGGAAGAACTTCCTGAGGAATACGCGCTAAGACTCTGGCATACGTGAGATCTAGTAAACTTTGTCGCAGGGCAGCCTGTGGAATGATGGGCGGGATGTACTCTGTTTGACGAACAAGTTGACGAATACTAGGATGGGTGGCACTTGGATTACAACTCGTGCTTAGGAAACTCTCCGCCATTAGAAAGTTACCCCAGCAGGCTTGTGCGATTTGTTGAATCTCGGTATTATCCGGAAGTTGTTCATCTATGGCTGTGTCAGAAGAGTTTTGACGAATCTTCTGAATTTCGCTATGCAAAAATGTCTCGATCTCGTGATGACCCATCCCGGGATCAGTATCCATTACAAATTCACAGCGGGCCCCACCAGTGGGCAAAAGTATCTTGTGGAGGCGATTGCATGAGCGACTTGAGATAATCCAAATGAGGGGTACTGAGTTTTGGCGAACGGACTCGCTGATTGGGTCGGCGATCAGTGAGGCAGCTGTCAAGTCTGGCATTAGCTGCCCAGCGAAACATCCACTAAGCCCATCAAGTACAATGACACATCTACTGATCCTAACTCTCCTTTTCCGCGTGAATGGTTTTACGAAGAGGAACTGGAAAAGATCTTCGAGGGACATTTGGTCAAGGGAAGGCTTTTCTGATTTCATAGATCGAGTGAGATAGGATTTGTATGATGGATTTCGGTTTGCAAGTTGGTTTGCGATAGTGGGGAAGATGTGTCTGCTATGCTGAGTTGGGCCTAAGAGGAAAACTGCTGCACCGAGGCATTGGGATTCGGTGGATAACACTTCAACCAGGGTCTGGATGATAGCAGACTTGCCAACACCTGGCGGACCATGAAGCCACATTAATCGAGTTTTCCCCTCTGGATCGGCTACCCGATCAATCATTGCTTCGAGGATGTCGGTTCTTGTTCCTGGACAGCAGCGGGGAGGAGGATCACGCTCAGGGGAGTCGAATGCAACATCATGCATGATGTAACTCTCCATCCCGGGAATAACTGTGTGTCGATCATATACTAATAATCAGCATTTGAGTCAGCGGTTGATAGAAACAGGTATCTACCTTCTTGCTCTGCGTTGTTTGTCTTCGAGGCCTGAATAGCGGTCCCGTCCTCCTCGCTAGCCGGCCTAGCACCCGCCATCTCGCCTCCATCTGATGTTCCTATGGTGATCAGGTCAGTATTCGGGTCTGCAAGCTAGAGCCAAAAGCTAATTTACCTCCAGACAGCTTGCTTAAGTGAGAGTCTCTCCCTCTCAATCCAGTATACTGACACATCGTCAACGACATAAGAGATCCTTTGAACGTAAGCGTAAGCTGAGAAGACTCTCCTCGGGGTAGAGTTCAGAGAGCGTCTCGGTTCCGTGTTTGCCTGGCCTGGGAATCCTGACCTGGAGATCAAGCCAAATGAGACGCGGTCACTTGTGATCCAGTCCTCATGCTAAGTAGTACCGATCATGCTGAGGCCTGAATTACGAGTGTAAGTCTCCCATCAGCTCCACCATCAAATCCTTTCCTAACACCCGAATTCCCCGATTGAACAGAAGTAACTGATGGATAGGAAGTAAGCTAATTGAGAAAGGACTGAGTCTACAATACCTCAAACTCTGGTTCACTGTCAGGTAAGAGAGAGATTATGGGAATGAGCATTTCAAAATCTACTGACATGACCTGGCAAGCCGAGAAGGTTATACACCTGAGAGAAGAGAGCGAGGAAATTCGCACTCGTAGGGTTGTACCCGGCGCGAACGATGTTGCATGGAGGTATGTTAAGCGCTTTCATCTTCTGGCAAATGATAGTCCAGTGCCACGGACAATGATCAATTATCATGATGCTACCCCAGGCATCATAGCTCTCTTAAGAATGCCGTGATGTGCCTCAAGAATATTCATAAAATGGTTGGAAATGTTCCAGTTTGACATCGGGATGAAGCTTGCAGCGCTGAGGCAACGTTCGACATCAATCAGGCGATCATTGTCCTATTCATGCGGCTTCCTTTCCCCATTTTGCGAGCAACGCTGCGTGGTGTCATGAGTAATGCGAAAAGTACTTACATAGGCACAAGTACTTTGACCTCAAACTCCATCGTCGCCGCCCCTCAGCGCCTCTTCCATTATGTCTGATAACTACGACCACGGTGTTACGTTCAAGCCTGATAACATAGAAAAAGTCGTCTACGACCTTAACCAGTTGGACTTAGAGCACTGTAAGTTTTTATCGCTTCTCATTTCTATGTTGCCAAAGCTTCACATCGGATAGCCTACCGTTACGTTCGCGTCTACTGGGTCGATTTAGCCAACGTGAAGCGTTGCAGAATTGTAACACTAAACTACTTCAAGCAAATGCTTGCCTCAAACAGACCTGGCGTGAACATCGGGAAAGTTGGTCTCGGCTCCATCTACCTCAATCTTGCCCCAGGGTTTACAGTCATCGGAGAATATGTGTATGTACCCGACATCTCTACGTTGCGACCTCTGCCTTGGACCAAAGGTCACCTCGGGGTTGTTGGTACCTTCGAAGAAAAAACGCCTTACAAGAGACCTGATGGTTCATTGAGCCTAGAGGTCGAGTTGTGCCCAAGGACAGTGCTTAGAAAGGTCGTCGAGTAGGTATCATTCCATCATGGCAAAAATTCGATCACTTAAGTCCCATTGTGGCAGGGATGCCAAGCAGTCATGCAATGTAGAGTTCCTCGTAGGCGTCGAGTCTGAATTTATCCTCCTCTCTTCCACCAATCCCGTGAAAGCCCCCAATGACCACCAATGGTCTGCTTCTGACGGATTCCTAGCTGGAACCAAAGAGGAGACAATCCTCCAGGAGATAGGAGATGCCATGTTGGACTCTGGTCTATCTTTACAGATGATCCACTCAGAAGCAGCTCCCGGTCAATATGAAGTTGTTGGTGGACCACTTAGCCCTCTTGACGCTGCAGACCAAGTCATCTTCACTCGCGAGCTCATAGTTAACATCGCATCAAAACATGGCCTTCGCGCCACCTTTTCTCCAAGACCTTTCATGGAATCCCCCGGGTCCGCAGCCCACATCCACATATCTGTTCACTCCGCCGACGAGCCAACGAAACCAATCAATGAGATGTCCAAAGCCGAGTCGGCATTCCTTGCTGGAGTGATCGGGCATCTACCTGCGCTTCCCGCCGTCACTCTCCCTACCCCCGCTTCCTACAAACGTATGACTGACGGCATTTTCAGTGGTGGAACTTTTGTCCACTATGGCACTGAAAATCGCGAGGCTCCTATTCGTTTGACGAATGCTACTTCTCCGAAATCGAGGAATTTCGAGATGCGCTTCATAGATGAAACCGCAAATCCTTATCTAGCCTTGGCAGCTATTCTCGGTGCTGGAGTAATTGGGATCAAGGAGAAGAAACCTCTAGAGATTAAGGATTGCCCTGGACCCCTGTGTGCATGGCAGATGACGGAAGAAGAGCGGCGAGCACTGGGTATTACGAAAAGGATGCCACTCGATATTGAAGAGGCAAGGAACAACTTTAAAGGAGATGCGGGAATAACGGCAGTATTTGGCACAGAGCTAGTTGAGAAGTATCTCTCTGTTAACAAGGTGAGTCAGTATACTGTGTATGATATTGTCGGAAAGAGGTTGATCCTACCATTCGCGCGGTCACGTAGACTTTGGAGGGAGCGCTTCTCGAAGGCGGAGATGAGGCTGTCCACATGAAGCGCATAGTAGAGCTCTACTGAAAAGCCATATGCAGACTTGACTAACATTGGCCTACCATAGTAATATCCCTTATTTGTAGTGAGAGAACATGCCCCGCCGGATGTGACTCGTAGGGCATACTGCGTCCATGGATGCGATAATGAGCAAGTCAACGGAGTCTTTGTAGATATCTATGTCAAAGGACGCACATACATACCCCTCTCTCTTGTAGTGTTAATCGAACTTGCTGCGGTCGGCTGGGTGTAAACTCCAAATACATTCTAAAATCCAAGATATCCTAGTAAAGGTGATAAGTAGTCATACCGAAGCCCTAATATGCGCATTCCCCAACTCCACAGCAAAAGCAACAGCAAGTTTCGAAAACTCAAGCATATGAGTCCAAGAAAACCCGGGTAAACTAGTGGTATCGTTCGTCGTATGAAGGAACGGGTTCGTATCTTTGAAGATTCCTTCTGCAGGCATAACGGTTGGATACCCAGTAGCGTTCCAGCTGACGTGGTCAGAGCAACCGTAGCCACACTATGCCTTGGTCAGCGTATAGCATGTATAGGAGGAAGGTGCCTCACCGTTTCACCACTTTTTGCAGGGATAGTGTTGTACTGAGCTGCTAGTGTCGTTACATATGTGCTCAAGGTATCGGTTGTATAGTCCTAGAATTCGCTCCGAACTGAGCTACGGTGCATCGAATAAACATGATGGATCACATTACCTGCATGAGCCCAAAAATTTCTCGGGTTCCGGGTTTTACACTGCAACGAACGTCTTCAGTTCCCCAATGCTGACAGCTGTAAGACCTTCACTCACTAAGCCGTCATGTCATACTGCATCATTCCCTTCACAGCGACGCCCCTCTCCCTATAACTAGCCGCAATTTCGCCGGAGCCATCATCAACTGGAGCCTCCTCCGCAGAATACCTACGGTGCACCCTATTCAGCAGCGGATACAACGGAATGAACCGAAAGACGCACCAATGAAACTCAACATCATTCCTGGGCTTAAAGCCCTGGCTCGCCAACGCACGAAACGCCTCCAACATACTGACAGTTCCGCTCCCATCATCATCTGCCCCAGGCGCCCTATTCTCTTCCGGTTTTCCACCCTCATCCCAATTCACTGAATCAAGGTGAGATCCTAGAATTGTTATAGGCCCCTGTTGTCTACCAGGGAACTTGACGATGATAGAGCTTTGTTTCCAGGCGTGGTGGAAGCGTTGGGCTGCTACGCTGGAGTTGGATGGACTGTTCGCGATAATCTAGGTGTTACGATTCGCCGTTTAGGAGAGGAGAGGAGAGTGGATGAAAGCATGAGCTTACCTCCGTGATGGTATTGAATAACCAGTTTGAAGCTTGTTTCCCGGTATCAGAGTCATAGTATCGATTATAGAACGAGGTAAACTTGTTGAGGTACTTTTGCAAATTGTTAACCTCCAAGGTTGCGATGATAGGTTTGACAACCGATTGCAACGTCGGTGCCGCGGGGTCTAACGAGGAGAATCAGTATCGTAGCAGACGATGAACATGAGCGGCAAACAGAACTTACAGACGTAAGTAGCAGGCGTGAACGTGGTATCATCCTTCAAGTTGTAGTAGTCCTTGAGGACATACTGTTCCCGCTAACCCCAAGCTATGAGTTCAACAGTAAGCCACTTCATAGAAGTGCGACGACGTACAAGCTCAGCAGCGTTCGCGTGCTTCCTCGACGTATTTCTCTCATTCCTAATCGGATTCGCGTACACAGCACATATTGCTGAGAAAACAAAGACCACAGATAGTTTCATGTTGCACCGACGTTCGTCAGATAGTCAGAGCCACGCAATGATCGAGGAGCCTTGCACTCTGCGCGAGTATGCCGTATCCGTCGTCCGATGAAGACTCTGGAGCTCGACAGAACAGCAGTCAGGCAATGTTAGATACCGGAGCGTGGTGAGAGGAAAGAGGCTAGTCGTAATGTCATGGAGAACCGAACCGAGAAGCCAGGCGTCGAGCACGCGTAGGAAAACGAGCGCCATCAAACCCTTTCTGCATTGCGACCCTGAATTCATCACAGGTGTCAAACAACTTGACGCTGGTCAGTGAATTAGCTCACCGTGTCACCACTTCACTTTCGAGCCCCAGTGGGTTAACCAAACACTATTATTCTTTCATTTCTATTGAATACTCTAATTATCCCAACCACACGGAGGGAGGGAGGTCCTGTTGAAGTCCCAAAACCAAACCAATAAAAAACCCAAATCGACTGATAAAAGTAGTAAAAGCAATAAAATACCAAATCCCATCAAACCGATAAAAAGAGAATGCACGAGTGAAAAGAGGAAGAATGAGCGTGTATGTCAGACTAGGCCAATAGAATATGTCACCAAGAATGGTCAAAGAAACCATCTATGATATGAGAGGTTATGCATTATGAGATATGCAGGGAGTAAAGACGAGAGGAGGAAGAGAGTGAAGAAATGTAGTGCGGGTATACGCGTCCGAACGCGAGACCAAAGGACAGAGAAAGAAAGAGGGAAAAAAGGCCCAAGAAAAGCGTGTATCCACAAATCAATGCGAGAGACGGAAGTTGAGTCCCGAAAAATCGTAAAGAGTGTGTGCGAGAGAACCGCAAATGAATGACAGAAACGACAACCGAACGAGTGAGGGAAAGGAGCAAGGAGATCACCAAAAGCGTGTTCTCCAAGGCTCAACACCAGCCACATTCCTCAACAACACCACCATCCCCGTCAAACTCGAGAACCCATTCCCTACAAACACCTCTGCCCTCTGACCAACATACATATCCATCGCCTGGGCGACATACTTCGTCTCCCAACCAATGTCCAAGTCCCGACTCGTCGAGACTTCATCCCACGACCACGCGAAATCGAAATCATACTCCTCTGATGCTGAGGAGGACGAAGAGACACTAGACTGCGCGAATTCATCCTCGAGTTTGAATTTGCTGCCAGATCTGAGAACGGATCGCTGAGCATCAGCGATCAATCCCGCCTTGAGCTCGTCCAAAAATTCGCGATCGCCATTCGTCATGATATAAACCTTTCTCAACATCTTCTTTACTCTCCCTTCTTGACCTCTTCTCCTCCACCACCCAATGAGCCCACTACCATGAAGCTCATGCTCCGCATTGAGCCGGTCCGTACGCCATTCTTTCACTGCTCGGACGACACGTTTACGAACTTCATCAACGTCAATGAAGCATTTCTTCTTATATGCGTCCTTTTTCTCGTCCGGTGACATCGAGTCAAGCAGGGTATCGTTTTCCATGAAGAACCGGTCAGGAAGGGAAGGCTGAGTATTAAACCCAGTATATGTCGAGTTCCAATCATTGAGCTTATCACAATGCTCAATGAAATCCCCTCGTCGAAGGTGCATAGCAAGCAACGGCAAAGACTGACTCTCCGAAGCCGATGGTGTCGGTGCCATGTCGAAACCCAATGCATGGCTGATCGACGACTCTTTTGGCGCAAAATACGGGAATAAGATGGAAATCAACGACGCCTTTTTTGATGAAGTGAAATGATGTTCATTCTTCTGGAACGCATAGTTGATCAACGGCGACCAAGAGAAGTCGCGCGTGATTGGCGAGTCGATCAGGGATGGCACGATATCATGCAGGCGCGTCGATCCCATGAGCCTGGATCATGAGAATAAATCAGTTAAATGATAAATCCGAGGGAAAAATATATTGGATTGGCGCTAAAAATAAATTGCGCCGAAAATAAAAATGGGGTGCTTGCTCACCAGTAGTCGAACACCTGAGTAGTGTCTTTTTGGATTTCGACGCAGCTGTCATTCAGGTTTTGAAGTTTTTCTCGGAATGTGGACATGATTTTGACAGCGCTCGCTGTCTTGCCGAGCGTTTCGAGTATGGGCCGGGGGTCGAGGAGGTAAGGTTCTGGACAGACTTGGTCGAAATAGTGCTTTGAAACGGCTCGCGGATGTGTCCGTGCAATTGTGAGATTTGAGAACGGTTGCCCAGCCAAAGGACCCGCGACGAGAGCAGACAGAGGCACACGAGCCGGTATTAGCTTCCCATTGTACTCAGAGTACGTCTCCTCCCGGTTCCACGTATAGTCATCAAACACAAACCTGTCAGATGTTGTCAACGACATTCGAAGAATGGAGATAGCTAAGTACTCACGAGCGACCAGACTCATACGCCAGCTGTGCGTTCAGAATCATTTCCTGCATCGCATTCCCCCATCCGACTCCCCAAACATGGTCAGCGAAATAGACAAATTTCCTATTCGCCTCCGGAAATGGTAACGAATCGTCGTGCTGCGGAAGCTCGTCTTCGTAGGCCGAGTATCGCTCGAATAACGGCGGCTGCGTGTCATTTTCCGGCGGTGAATCTCGGGGCGCAGGATATCGAGGACTCGGTCCACTACTCGTCGTATTCCCCGAGAAATGTTGTGACCACAAATCCGGCTTTGCCAGCCACGGTCTGCTCTCGTGAGGGGTAACAAACGCAATACAAGCCAACGAAATAAGCGCGAGCAGCGAAAATCTTGCATATCGACGAGAAAGAAAAACATTCGTTATGAAATTTGGTGCGATTTTCTTGGGTGGTCGAGGACTGTCTGGCGCGTTACTGTGCGTTGGGAGGAGGGAATAGCGGTAGGGCATGGTGGCTGGTGGCAAGAAGCCTCAAACCAAGCGCTGGACCAGAATTTGATAAATACAAACAACGCTTTTGCGCCACTTCGCCCGACAACTGGTGACAGCCCCCCTCTTTTTCCAATCTCGTCACTAGTGACGTAATATTTCGAATCCAACTCCCATATCTGCCGTCAAACGACTCCCTATTTAGGACAGGGATGTGTTGGCACTCCTGATCTCGAGTTTTCTCTTGAAATCCGACAGAGCTGCAGGAGCTTTCGGTTCGGGTGGAAGGGGGTTTCGGATGTAGAAATGGAGGATAGACCAGAAATGGTCACGGGATTGAGCGGAAGGTTCGATCCCGCTCCGGCGCAAATTCCATTTAACGCCGATAGCGATCAGTTTTTGTTCACGACCATCGCATCATCTGTACCACTGGCTTTTGGGGGCTAAACCTGTATCCTCCTGACCCCTCGAACTGGCTGAAGTGCATCGGCGTCGAACTCTAGAACTGAGGTTAGGAGGCCTAGCTACTGCCTCCTACACTGCAACCTGCTGCGCAAATATCAATGTCCAGTCACACGAGGAGCCGATGCACCACTTTTTGCATGATAATGACGTATATTGACGGTGACCCTTCGTAGACTGTGGTTAGACCCCCGTCCCGTTGACAACAACACTACGCGATGGCTCCACGGTGTACTAAAATATGGTACAAGACTTGCCTCGTGCTCACTGCTCAGGCTGTATCATCAAAAATTCATTCAAGAAATCACGGAGCCGAGTTCAAAATGCTATTACTCCCTCAGCAACATTTCATCTCTTCTGATTATCGTGGTCTTGGTAGTGTCCTCTGGATGCCTCACTACAACGATTGGAACTCTCAGGCTTATATCCACGATACCGACCTGTCCGAGTTGTGGCGTCAACTCCTTTCGGGATCTTTAATTCATCATTTTTCATGATAACGACTATAACGGCTATCCTTCTAGCGTGCGGTGGAGAAGTTTAATTCGAGAATGATGTGCGCTGAGCTACACGATCACCCATTCATCGGATCCGAAAGATAGTTGTATAACTACTTGTTCTAGTCCTACGAGCTATGATTCACGCGGTCGGCGCTACACGGATGCTATCCTAGTCCAACCCTTTCATCAGCTCTCGTCTACCTTCAAACATAAAAGGCTAGGCTCACCATCCGCAGCACTTTCCAGCCGACGCTCGTGGGTCAGCCGCAAGTCCAAAAAGAAGGAATGAAAGAAGATATTTCTGAGACGGGGAGTTCGAGACTTTGACTACGGAAATGGGCACAGCATTGGACAAGATTTTGCTAGAGGCCACAATACAGCTGTAAATGAGTTGAACCTGGTCTGGGTGTCAATATCGTCCTCTGTTATCATTTCCCCCCACTTTTCGTCCGCCACCAGAGGGAGGAGTTCGTCTCGCTCGATCATTCATCATTCCGACATGACATCTATACCTTGTTCTAAGGATGAAAAACAAAGTATGCGAATCTTATCGCTAAGGGCAAGTATCGTTCACAACTTGGTGTGTTCTGTTGTTTTCCTATACATTCTGTAACTACAGCCAACTGATTTTTTATGTTAATTTCTATTCTTAGGAGGAACAGAGAGCACTCGCGATATCCAGATATTCCAAAATCTTCGTACTGGATGATCATTTAAGGCGCCATCGAGCACGATGTCAGCAGTTAGTCGTCTCTCCATGACCTTTCTCCAATCTTAAACTGAGTTTTGATTATCGGTTTCACTCCTCCAAGATTTCTAGCACACTGGGCGACCATATTCGACAACAAATTACCTAATTTATTTTTGGCCATGCCATTTACCTTCCGACGCGAATCACCTGGAGTTTGCAACCCTCGTGAGTTGAGCAACTCAGTCAACGGTTTAATTTGCTCTATCCTCCTCTTCGAGACCCCATACTCTTACGTTTGGTCTTTGTATAATGCGGTTGTAGGAAGATAACCTCGGAAAACTTATCAAAAGCGGAATCCGGATACCTTTCCGCAGGAATATGAGGATGGCGATCAAGGAATTCAGGGTTGTGCAGGCCGAGCGACCTCTACGGCTTAGGGCTAAGTCGTCAAGAAATATAGCTGTAAGTTCCATTGCAATCTCGCTGATGATTTCATTACCCTTCGGAATACGCCTGTAGTGCCAGTGGCCCACTGGGCCAAGCTTATCTGGCCTTCTTTCAAAATGCGAGATTTCCGAGCCCGAGGAATATGACCTGGATATGCAACCGAATGTCTCGAGTTTCTCAGACCTGACTTTGGCCAACCCGAGTCATTTAGTGGGAAGCATTGCTATATCATCCCTCTGATCCGATTCTCCCTTTATCACAAGCTCTCGAAGAGCACGCTTGCATCGAGATATCTGTTGTACCACTTCCCATGTGAAGGGACAACTACCTCAATAGAAGCTTTCAAGCTGACGCCTCGGCTATAAACTTAGATCCAATGTGATCCTGCTGTCCGCCATGATCAACATCTTCAAGAAAGGTGCGTCGAATCGACCACCTACAACGAGGGTTCTTAGGGCCCAGTCAATGTCATACCACGCACCGACAGGCGTGACGGAACACTGAAGGATTATAAACGAGCGAGTTTCTGTCTCTCAATATATGGCTACCCAGGGGTCAAGGAAGGACAGACCCACCTTGAAACTGGTCGATTCAGCGGCACTGATGTCGTCAAACTTGATCTCGAAAAAAAATGAGAATTATGCGAAGAAGTATACTCGTGACCATTGCCTTCTGGAATAGAGGAAAATATGAGTGTAACGTCCATAATACTCGTTTGCCTGTGGTGACTTGGTCCACAGCAGGTGCCCCTGTAATTTCAGGCCAGGTTAACTTGTTGCATCCCTTGATTGTCATCTTTGTTTGACGCTGAGTAGCCATGCCAATGCTGAACCTGCTAACAATTTTAATCCTGTGAATCTGTGGCATCCATCTACGATCATTCTATGTATGTCAAGTTTACGGTATCCTGTCAGCTCTGTTCTTACTGGTTCTATTGAATCACAAAAACGTTGAATGCCCAGAAAAATGAAGTCCAACAAACCCCGACAAGGTGAAAACAATATGTATTCATGTCTCCCTGCATCATGAATTATACAACGTTACAAAGGTTCTCAGAGGCGTTGAACGGACTGGGAATAAGGTTTCAATTGCATGGATCATAAGCTCTTGCTCCTTTCAATCACACATTCAATAGATTGGAGAGGCACATGTTTGATTGTGGACTGATAAGGATGTGAATACGGTGGAAATTTGTTGAGCCTGACGAAGCGGGCGCGGATGCTGATGACCTCTTATAGACAAGGCTTGGGTGAACTGATATGAGCGCAAGGCAGTCTATTTCAAGAAACGAGCGACACCAGCATTCAGCCAAATAAATCCGAATTGCGTCAGCGGTTGCTCAAGAGACTTCAAGAGACTGACAGGGCTTCCGGCCCTGAGCGGATAGAGGCACAACGACCTCACGATCACCAGCAGAAGTAATGATGGGGGCGGTGATCCTCAGTAATCAATATATTTAGACAATGGATTCAACGAAGGATCGTAGTCAAACATTGTAATGACACCTCCGAGTGTTTGCAATGCTTGGGTCATTGACCGAATGTGCCAATGCAAAATTGAAAGGCCGTACGGATTTACTGGGGGAAAATGCCTCGCTGCCCCGGTACACAGTCACACTACAGTTGAACCCCTCTTAACTAATATTGTTTCGTCATGCCCTCATATTATTAGTTATGACAGGATATTAGTTATGAGAAATAAGTCGATATTATGTAATATTATTTCTGGTATTGATTTCATGAGCGCTAAATCATCGTCAAGTTTTCGAAGCCAAAGAAAAATAATTTCTCATGGATGTGGCCTCCAGTGAACTTGTCTGAGCCTTATCGGCTTTGCAACCATATGTATGTAATGTATGTAAGGCGTTCTCAAGCTTTTGATTCTTTATCATCAAGCTAAATATCACTGAATTACCACTTTGGCTTACTCACGTTGGAATGAGCGTCCTTGTCCTCTGCATGGACAGATAAACTTAAACAAGTGGGAATTGTGATGGATGCTATGGTGCAGACGCTCTCGTTGTGTCTCTCCCTTAATGCTATGCAATACTGCAATACAAAAATGTAATTTGAAGCTTGGGGTCTCCTCTTGGTGTGAATTTTCCTAACAAACGCCCGCTAAGCGCTCGTGACATATTAGATTTGGATCCTCAGGAGGGTATTAGTTATTAGAAATGGAGAATTATTAGTTTTTGAGTCCAAATCCCTGCTAACCAATTTGGTCATACCTAATAATTATTAGTTACGAGAGGTTATTAGTTATGACAGGTATCAGTTAAGAGGGGTTCGACTGTATATCATACTTCTGTGCTCACAAAAGAGCTATTCCACAGGAGAAGTACATTCACAGCATAATGCTATATGAAATATGAAAGAGAAGGCAACTGACTGAGTTGAGTGAACCCAGCTGCTGCTTGGGTTTTGATAGACATCATCCATTTGCTTCCATAGGACTCCTTGACTATGATTACCTTATACTCGTGCCCAGTAATACATTGTCGGCATAAGTGATCGTCACTCTAATTATGCAGACATCTTGCTTTATCAATCTGTGCCTAATCAACTTCTCTCACTCACACGGCAATCTATATCATTCATGCGGTGGGATCACATGCCGTCATTCTCCCGTGTTCTCAAGACGTATTCCTTGAATCCCTTGTCAAGTAAGACAACGGCCAATAAAGGCCCTTCTTAGGTAGATGCAACTCATGCTCATCGACCGTGACAGTCCGTGACACAGCCTTTCTCAGTGATTCGATGACTGAAGCGGATGGGCACTTGGGCAATACACCTTATCATCAACACCAGAAAAAATCAATTTTAAACTCGTCAGGCCCCTCTATTCAAAATCCGTCTCCAAGTAAATCTCTCAGCATGCGATTACAATTTTTTGTTGGAAGCATATTTTTGATATCTGGCTTGTACAAGTTTATAATTGAATTTAAGTAAACTAGTCACACAGAGTCACACAATGTGGATGAGTATGAGTTGCATCTACCTTTCTAGAGCCCCGTTTTAGCCACAATTGAACCCATAACCTCACCTTAATAGACTCCTACCCAGTCATCTGGGCCTTTATGTAAGGGACCAATGAGCGACGTTGATTGAACAAAGGTTCAACAACTGCTAGCCTGAGCATTGGAGAGCGTTGTGACGGCACAAAACATTTTGACCGTGTATTCATGCGAAATAATACAACGTCGCACCTAATCATCCACTCTCGAGTACTTCATATCGAAGATCTCACACTATAGAAAGACCCAATTCCAATCGCGAAGTCATCTCGCGCGCTCTCTCGAGACAGCCAGATCAGAGTAGCTACAGCTATAGTATAACATCGAGACTTAGCAGCAGCGGTCGGGGTGTATAACTTATGACTAGTAGCGATCTCACCCTTTCAATAATGGGCTATGATCCGCTGCCATCACAGTTGATTGAAGTGTCATCACGGAACTCAGTAGCGAT
>JANIEX010000198.1:0-47630 GCA_027627405.1 Leucocoprinus birnbaumii
AAATATGTATGCATTCAAACGTGCAGCACCGTGTAGACATCCCAATCCACCAACCCTTTCCGACAGCTCAAAACCCGGTGCCGGTCCCAACAGTCATGAGAGTCCTTGCCACATAGGTGCAATGGAGGCCATAGACGCATCGGTCGCCTTTTCCTGGAATGATCATTTAAGATATGCCAACAGTAAAAAAACAATAGTGATTCCACGAACCTGGTATAATTTCTGCACAAGTCTTGCTGTGTCACGCCTAGAGTATGATTGTATCACTATTGAACGGATGCCAGCGATTCCGTAAGTTTTCCCTAACAATGTAGCCTTCCTTCCAGAGCCACCAATGGTGTAAAATCTAGCTTTTTCCTCCCCGGTGAGTATCTCTCGCACGACTTGAACCACATTCTTCATTGGTAAACTTCGAATAAGGTTTAACGGCCTTAACTGAAATGGTGTTAATTTACATAGCAGAAGTGATCCATTGAGGGCTCACGTTCTGGAGTAAACACTCAACGTTCACCCATCGGCACCAGCTGCTGATCAAAGCGACTTTCCTAAAATCAAACTGCTGAAGCATCTGGATCCGGTGTGAATCTCCAACCAGCGGTGCATATTGCAAAATCTGGAAGAACACGCCCACAAGGTTCTTGTAACCCATGTAGGACTGGTATGATGGAGCTACCCAAGTCACGGCAACCCGAGGTTCAAGTTGTCCTAACCAGTGCAATCAGAATATGGGGTGTAACAGGGTAATTGATGGGTTACTCACCGGACTCGATACGGCTGACTTCTATTTGAGTACTCAATACATCCAAAAGATGATCCAGGAGAGTCAGAACGCTTCGAGCGGACCGGAAAGAATAGTTGTGAGACCGGGACGGGTCCTCGAGAAACTCGATGAAAGATACGTGATAGAACTCGAGATTGTTTTCCAAACTGATGGACATGACGGGATGAAGGGGCTGGAGGACGCTACGGAATTGCCGCTCAGTCAAACCGAGCAGATTAGCGTATGCCACACTATCCTTCCGGCCATTTGATGAGCTTTCGTGTTCAAGCTTAAGCTGTTGAACTAGAAGAATCCATTGGGCGATCTGTAGCTTCTCTCGCGGCAGGCGCTCTAGAATGAGCGTATAAAGGAAATCAAGATGATATAATGGGTGCTTCTCGCCAGATGGTGCCGCCAGCTTAGCGTCTGCTAAGCGTAGGACGAGAGCTAGCCGATCCTGAAGCCCTTGGGAGCCATCGTTTTTCACGAACAGTACAACGGTATGAGCATAGGCAAAAAGTCCCGAAGAGAGGTTGACGAGAATCAATATATCCCGGTCTGAAGGCCACTCAAATAATCCGTGCTTCTGACCACTATCCTCGAGTTTTTCACGGAGAAAAAGAAAGATTTGCTCGTCTATCTTTCGGGAGATTGTGAGAGTAACATGAGAAACAAGTGGTCGTATGGCAGGAGAGTCGAACATTGAGAGGATGTGCGGCTCAAGACGACTGAAAAAGATCCAGAGGAGCGGTGTGGTATTTTCTTGGATGGATTTTGCGACAATCCTGATCAAGTCTTGCTGAGCCTCTGCATCGCCACACTCGTCGAGGCCATCAATTACGACAGCCAACTCTGGTACCGTCTCCTTTGCGAGCTGAACCTTTCTAATGGGTGCGACAATCAAGTTTTGAAATTGGAAGGGCAGTGCCTTTTTCACGAGTGTAGGATCAAGACTGATGATCTCATCCAATAGTTTGCCGTAAGCTGGAAGTCTCATCGCAAGCTGATACGCGAGGGTGGTGAAAACTCGCGTCGGGTCATTTCTGTCGTTAGGACGAGAGGCGAAGAATGTTGCCCCTAGCTTTTGCAGCTTTGCGAGACGTTCGGCACATGACTGAGCAATAGCGGATTTTCCTACACCGGCAGGGCCATGGACCCACACGATCCGATTTGAAGGGTTTTCGGCGCCACAAACCCAATTCTCGAGCCATTCAATATGGTCTCCTCTTGTTCCAGGATGACAGAGAGGAGGAGGGTAGCGATCGGAGGAGTCATATGTGGCTCCTGGAATGGAGCTCTCCAGAAGCTTCTGAAGACCTAAGGACAGAGGACAGAGATGAGTAAAGCTGTAGCGAGACTGGGTCTGCTCCCTGCCAAACCCTCACCAACTCGGGTTTGTACTGCCAGTTCGTTACTGAAAAGCCTAGAGTAATCAACAATTAAGGAATTGTTGACCTGAAAGTCGTGGGCCTTCTCGAATAGTGGCATGGCTTGAGAGAGAGAGACTGAGTGAATGGGGGACATCAATCATTTGCACGATGCATGATGTCCTGATGGTAGCAGGGAATACATTTGACCAGTGACCGTGTCAAATTTCGATCAAGAAATCAATTAATCATGCTTGATGATCCTAGGTAAGTACTGAGCTCAATACTATCCAACCCTTGCGAGGAACATCGTATGCCTTTCCCGAGCCGATTCGTGATGCTTGTTTCGCGAGTTGAGCCAGTCAATGAGATATCCCATACTTGAGAATGACAGTATGCTAACCACTGCTTTTACACTTGAAGGATTGCAATCATTTCTAGAGCGACCTTCAGCAGTGACTGGCGCCTGATCCTTGAAAGCTGAGAGCTGAAATAGTACAGCCTGGCCGGTTATCAAAGAAGTTCAAATTTTTCTCCATGATGCAAATCACCACTGCGAACCTGCACGAACAGCCGTTTCGTGGATTGCAGACTATTGGAGGTAAGCGGTTTTCTAATAGCAGATGACGGCGGCTGGTTAGCTCTTACGAAGCATCGTAATCGTGCAGAACCACCCAGGCTGTCACTGAACTTTTCTGGTTGTTGGATAGCTGATTTCTGACTCTGAGTACGTCCCAGATGGCGGCAGTTTGGCAACCTTATCAAACGGGCCGAAAGACAAATTCGTCTTCGCCAAGTTTCAAGAGCTGGGCTCGAAGAAGTTGACTCGAGAGGCTGGCTAATATCTGCTGCAATGTGTAATCTATCGCGGACTCTATGGTTGCCGTCACTTCGAAAACCACTTTGTCGACTTGACATAAGTAGAGCCCAGTGGTATGATCATTTCACCGATAATCGTCCAGATTCGAACATTATACATATGACAACGCAGTGGTGCTAACGAAATTGTTGACGACGATAAGGTTTGCCGAATAACCGAGACTAAGCCTTCTTACTATTATCCCTGTACGCTTACTACAGTTCCTGCGACGGCAAGTGAGCTCACCATTTTCCCAGCAATTGACAAGTTTATCTCATCTATCTCATAAACCTAGCTATCATCCCATTTTGCCAATTCAGTCAAAGTCTCCAAGAGTTGGTATTGTATCGCAACGCCATTTATTATTGAAGGCGGGTCGATCCTGGTTGCATGCTGTCAACTCGTAGGCACAGAGTGCCAAGTGGTGATAAATCGACCGAGAGATCGCTCAGGGCCAGCTTGAAGAAAAAAAATCAGTCTGCTGATCAGCCAGGTACGTGAAGCCTTCGGTTTCTTCAGAATAGAAGTGGACGTTCAACTTTATCAAGTAGTAAACAATAGTCTTTCACTATGTGAACACCCTAGCAATGAATCTCGCCCGTTCAATATGCACTCTTGCAGGTCTTATGCTTCTTGAAGATACCCAATCCACAAATGCCGTCGGCATTTCATAAGTTTTACACTCCCAGGCTAAGGCCTCAAGGAGAAATGTCAGGTTGTATTTTATCTATTTTTAGCTCGCTCGTGTCACTCAGGCCTCAGGTTTCTATGTATTTAGACTCAGCTGGGGGTTGACTCTGGGTTAAGTGACGCTGCTGCGTCGCTGGCCATGTCCAACTGGGACCTTGGGGTTTCTGACTACCAATGGGACCTGCAGCACCTCCATGCAGCCATGTTTGTTTATTGTGAGTACGTCCAACCAGCTATTCATCAACTCGCCCTCTGCGGAGACTCGGTGAGTTAAAGCACTTGGCTAACTGAAGTCCTTTCTCTCACTAGACTCAGCGGCTGCCCTTTTGGTCTATGATTCGCTGTGTATCGCTTCTCGGGAGGTATGTTCTGAGTGTTCTTCGGTAAAAGATTGGGCAAATGTTGATTTGTAGTCAAGGTTGAGCATATTTTTAGGTATGTCGTCTTCCCCGCAATTTGACCGTGATCTGCGGAGACTAAGTCTGGGGTCACTATAAGCAACACCTGGGGCCTCGTACAAGGCATATACATATTTCTTCGAGCAACTGCTTACGTGCAATTGGGGTGAGCGCTCCTTGTAAGCTGGTACTGTCAGTTAAAATCTCACTATGAGCCAGGTTCTATATCTATGGTATGACGTCTTCTGCGAAGCCTTCCCATCAAGATTCAAAGATCGACGCTCAATATTGACGGATCTGTTTTTGTAGTTTATCAAAATAATTACCTTCCAGCAACTGTGAGTGCTTTGACTCCCTAAAGCAGCGGGAACGAGATCTTCTAACAAGGCGGGTAGCTGTATGAAAACCACTTCTTCCGTGGCATAGACGACTCACTGCTCGATTGACAGCTGTAGTAGCTACTCATGGATAGGAGGACTGTGAGTAATTTCACCTTTCTTCAACCGTGCCCCCGCTCAACATAGACCACTTTAGGACTACGAGTGTCATCCTCCCGGCCGTAACTAAAGTTTTACTCGTACTCCGACTTCGAGCCATCTGGCAGTACGACGTACGAGGTGAGCAGAATCTTCTACAGACCTGAATACCGCGCTGGAATATCACCCCAAGTGACTCTTCTTCTTGTCTTAGTAACCTTGAGTGAGTCCCATTCATCAGAACACCACCCTCATGAATCTCATGAATCTGTCCTCCCCAAATAGTCGAGATAATTGTACGTACCTAGGCGTCCTATTTTCTGCAGCCTCATATTTATGCCATTCAGCTCGGTGTCTGGAGAACGGTAGTTTCTGGTATAGTAAATTCTCAAGGTTCCCTCGGTGGTTACCCATTGCATGGCTGCTATTCCGTCACCGTCCCCTCGCCATTGTTCAGTCTGATAACTCCTACAATTATCGCATTCGCGTGAGCTTCCCTTCGTTACTCTCAGAATCTGAGTCATTCGGACTCACAAGCTTGAAATACCAGTGCTGCTAGGACACTGAGCGCAAGTAAGCGATGAAATCTGATATTTTTATGGCCGTGGCTTATCGAGAATAATCTAACAGCTGTTGAACTTGTTTTAGTCTGCATCAAGCTCGTACAAGCCATCAATTCGGTTCATCCGGTAGTCGGACAATCAGTACGAGATAGAATCATGCACTATAAGAAATTTACACCTGTTCTATATGTGTTCTATAGAGATGGGACGTTATTTGTCTTTCCGTGAGTAGAATCAATCTCTTTTACACTTTTCAACAGAACTAACATTGGGGTATCGACAGGATATTTGGTCAGTACTTCGAGCTTTCGATTTTTGATACGGTCTTGAACTGGAGGAATCTTTCTAGTGGTCAATGCCTTCGACCTCATTAATTCTCTGGGCACTCATTACGGACATATAGCATCTTTTATGGTCAATGCCACTCCGTGAGTTTCTTTCTCAGTTGGGCGAGCCAAAACCATCTCATGCGAAGCATAGATTATTTGGTCTGGTGTATTACGCCTGCGTACGTCCTTCCCTTCTCGACGACTTCATCGTTTAGAATATCTCCTTAGGGCACACGGCTAATCCTTCACCTACGCGAAGCAAACTGCAAACTATCAAAGACAGTCATCACTGATAGATGGAACACGACCATTCACTTTAATCATGGAACAGAACCATGTTCCCGACCTGTGCAATCAGAGAGCCCAGAAGAAAATGCTGGCATAGAGCTCGTATCACTACACCCAAGTACCGCTAACCGATAGTACAGTCTCTTATATCCAAAGTTACACAGCCGTTCAACTCTGTACAATATATAATCCTCTTGTTAAATTTACATCGTCATATAACTATCATGTATCATGTGAAGAGGGATAATCGTAACATACATGAAACACCAAAAAGGCATAATAAATAAGCAACAGCGCAATAACACCAAGAAAACAGTAGAGAATCGGGGAGCTCTGCCAAACTTAGGGTCCCTGACGAAATGCATCAAGTTCAGCATCCAACTCTTCTTGTGTCATCTTCGGCCGATCTTCCCCTCTTGCTCCTCTCCTGGCACCCCTTGAATCTCGATTATGTCTGCCTAACCCTCCCTTCCTTCTACCACCATCAGAATCGACATCTGTTGAGGATATCCTATCCCAAAGGGAACCTGAACTCGAGACTTCCTCATTGAAATTGTCATCTCCCCTCCGTGTTCGTCGTCCCCCACGAGCTCGTTTTGGTAAAGGCATGGTGAGTCGATCCTTCAAGCCAGGTCTCTCGGCAGGGTTTTGATCGGACACAAAAAGAGAAGTATCAGAGAAACGGTCAAGGAGTGTTCGGCCGTCCCTTGCAATATAGTCTGAGCGCATTTTTGATGGAGGGGATGAAGGTACTTCATCAACTTCTTCTTTCGCCTGGGGTTCATCTCCGTCAGACTCTTGTAGGAACCGATCGAGTTCGTCATCCAGCCTTCGTCGTTCTGAGTCTTGATCAACAACACGCTCGCCATCGTCTCTCCGCACTCTCTTGGCGGGCGGAAGATCTCGGCCGTTGTATAGTTCTTTCCCGGCGTCAATCCCATGACGTTTGTAAAACTCGCTCTCTTTCTTCGCACCCTTCTTTTTCACGTCACCGGACCTCGCCCATCGCATCTTCAAAGCTCCTTTAAGCCCCTCACCCTTGCCTAGAGTCTGGTTTATTCGCGCTTCTGCTGGCCACAGTGCGACTGGTATAGGTTTTGCAGTTACAAGGTCATCAGCGTCTGGATCTTCCAGGCTGGATTTTTGGATGAGAGTGAAGGCGGTGCGGGCAAGGGAGTTGGATTCAAATACGAAGATACAGGTCTGGTCATTCACCCACTCGAGCCCGAGTGGTGCGGTGTCAAAGTGCTTCGCGTAAGCGAATAGTCGGGCAGTTGAGAGCTGGGATATAGGACTGCCTTGAAGGAGGATTGCGTTTGCTCTATAGCCCGTTTCTAATTGGCTGTCATACAAGATATTCCAGGAGGGAAGGAAGAAGGGCAGACGAACCTTCCATCTCGATTTCATTGTCGTCAGCAGCCTCATCAGTGCGCTTCGTACGGTCAAAGATGATTTCATCTTCATCATCTTCGTGCTTGCGCTAATAGCATGATGACAGTGGACAAGAGCAGTTTATGGAGCCGCAGTCGTGCGTGTTTGGAGGATGTGGCACGAGTTATTCAACCGTTGACAAAATGGCGTTTAATAAGAGATGACCGAATAAAACAATACTGAAATCAGGTTTCGTTTCACAGAAGGGCAATATAGTACCATAAAACGGACGCACCTTTGCACTCCGTGCAGCAGCAGAAGCCTCAGAAAGCAAATAGATTTTGGTATTGCCTATTCGACTTGCTAGGCTGGAACGAGGATCTTCCTCGGTTGTTGTCGGGACTTGGTGCTCGTAAGCAACTGACTCATCGTATGAGAGTATATTTTCGGGTTCGCTGCGAGTCTCCGGTAGCGCAAGGTCGGTAGCAACGTCCATGATGAGGGGATTAGTGGTCGTGGAATGAAATGAGCGTCTGGCTTGAAAGCGATGACGGGCATCATAAATGATGGCGTAAACAAACAAATCTATCTTGAACCTGCCAGTGAACCTGCACCAACTTCTTCCTCGTCGACTGCCTGTCCATTGTTGAGCTCGGTTCACGATCTCAGGAGACAAGGATGTCTGAAGCAGCGGAGCCTGCCGTGAAAAATCATAAATCCCACCGCAAAGACAAGCGTCAGTCTGATCAAACATAGTAACAAAATTTCGGCTCTAACCTTCCAGTGCAGCCTGGGACACAGACGATATTGACCAGTATGTTTCATTTCTCGTTCCTCGTATTCCAATGGGCTAATGCAGCTTAATCTTCCAGTGTGAGCAACCGTCTTTATAGTCTGTCTCGCACCTAACCCTAATCGTCGTAGTGGAAAGTCGACCCATTCACACAAGTCGATAACAAGGGCGGTGCGTTCACCGAGGAATCGTCATTTGCCACCCTTTTCCCGAAATATCGAGAAAAGTACTTGCGAGAAGTGTGGGGTGCTGTCACGAGGGCTCTAGAAACGCATGTGAGTATAGCGTTTCCTCCATTCACAATGTACTGACTGTCGTTCCAGGGCATTTCATGCACACTTGATCTCGTGAATGGTTCAATGTCCGTCCGAACGACCCGCAAAACCTACGACCCCTACATTATCCTCAAAGCACGCGACATGATCAAACTTCTCGCTCGTGGTGTGGCCATGAACCAGGCGGTGAAGATTCTTGACGACAACATGGCGTGTGATATTATAAAAATCGGTAACCTGGTACGGAACAAAGAGAGATTTGTGAAACGTCGGCAAAGGATCATAGGGCCGGATGGGAGTACGCTGAAGGTTCATATCTCTCAAGCAATCCTGTGCTGCTCCTGACTAACCTAGAAATCTGATGCAGGCGATCGAGTTGCTCACTCAATGTTATGTTCTTGTACAGGGTAACACCGTCAGTGTCATGGGGCCGTACAAATCCCTCAAAGAAGTCAGAAGGATAGTGCTTGATTGTATGAAGAACATTCACCCCATCTATCGAATAAAAGTATGTGTTCAGTCTACTGATGCAGACCCATGCCGTTGTTGAATTTTCAACAAGGAACTCATGATCCGAAGAGAACTCGCTAAAGACCCCAAACTCGCAAACGAGTCCTGGGACCGCTTCCTCCCTCAATTCCGTAAACGACACCTCAAAACGTCTGAAAAGACAGCAAAGAAGAACGAGAAGATACAATCAAAGGCAGAGGCTCGGACGGCTGCTGGTTTGGCTGCGGATGTGGAAGAGGCGAAGAAGGAAATGAAGAAAGACAAGACCAAAAAGAAGGTTTACACTCCGTTCCCTCCGGCTCAGCAACCCCGCAAGGTCTGTCTCGTTTTGATACCGTTTCCATTTATCTTTGTACCAGGTCCCGCCAAGCAAAGGGCAGTTCACAAGTCGTGGGCTGTGCTGTTACTTTTAATAACAATTCCGTCAACGGTTTGGCAGACCAGGCACCGTAGTCCACCACCTTTCCTCCTTGACCCTTTTTGTCCACCTCGGGTCTTGTGCTTACATGCCTGACTATTCAGGTCGATCTTCAACTCGAGTCTGGAGAATATTTCCTCAAAGCACATGAAAAAGAAGCGCGAGAAAACCAACGGCGGAAACAAAAGGTGACGTCCCTTATCAAACCTTACCGGCGCTTACGAAAATGCCCATAAATCTGACCCTGTATATATAGCAATTGGAAACAACGGCAAAGAGAAAAGAAGAACGGGCCGAGGCCTTTGTCGCCCCTACAGAAAAGGCCGAACTTACCGTGGAGGAACGTCTCAAGAGAAAACGTTCTGCAATGGAAACTGGGCTCAACAACGAGAAGGAGGCGATTGCGGATGGCTCTGGATCGGAGAAGAAGAAGAAGAAGAGAAAAAATTGCTAGGAAGAGGACTGGGAGTGTTGATGAGTTTGGTTGGGCATCTGACGTATGAGCGTCAATTTTATCATACATTGTTTACACTTACTCATTTAAACATGTGAGGACGTTATCGTGATGAACGATTCGTGTGAGGCGGTTACAACATCCCGATTAGGACTGAAACATTGTAGTTGGCTTCCCGCTACGCGGCGAATAACCTCTAGAAGCTTTCATCAAGCCATTGACATGTTTGGTCGCGTAGGCCCCATGGGTGAAACATCCTAGAAGCGCTGCATTTCCTTTTTCTTGGCTCATGCATGCCCAACCTCGTGTCATTTTTGAGAACATGCAGGGACATCTATTACGCCACTGCCATTCCGTCGTACCTTCAATTTCCAGTACCATTTCCCCTGAATCAGACCTCTCACCGTTACCACCATGTCTAGGTTATCCTCTCCTAGTCAAGGAAAGGGCAAGGAGCCAGTGCGCGACATCATCTTCCAAGTTTCTCGTAGTCCAGATGCGAACCACGACTTGAACGACATTGATCTAGAACCCATGCGCAGAGAACCTTCCGCAAATTCCATAGCCTCGGATCACTTTCAATCCATAGCTGCCTTGCCCACGCTTTCGTATTCAAGACCAACGCACAAGAGGCAGCCGTCAAGCCTTGCTTTGAACATTGGAACCGAGTACAGGCCACCGGCTAGTAGAGGGTCCGATTCAGGCGGAAACACTCGCGTTCGGGGGCATTACGTCTCTCTAGACGATGCTATCGCAGATGACTCGCAACCTGACTTCAACCCAGAGCGCTTATACGCCCGTGAAGCGAATAACAGCTCAAGCACCACCTTAAATGACCCAACCTCGCCCTATCGGAATAGTAAACTGAGCCCCGACTCCAACGGAGGACGATACCCTTCTGGCTACGGCACATACCCTCCTACACCAGATTACGGTCTCAAGAGTGGCGAAACCGATTTTCTCAAAACTCCCTCACCTTCGTTATTCCCTCACGGCTTACCTAAACCACCCAAGCAACATCCATTTTCTCAATGGTTTGAAGCACCAAAGTGGAAAACGCTGGCTTTACACACGGTGCTTTGCTTAGCCACTTACCCTTTCCTACTCATTTTCGTGGTTATCGCGAAAGATAGAACTCTATTTTGGGCACGAGTGGCTGTGGGAGTAGGTTGTGGAATTGCTGGTGTATCATTAGGAATGAGTTTGATCAGACTTGCGAGGAGCCATCTTGAGGCGGCAGGTACGTTTTACCCCTCTTTGATCTGATGTCACGTAAGTTTACTGAGCTTTTTGATTGGCAGCATGGGCGACCGTTATCCATCAGTCGAAGTATCAGGATCATCCTGGCGTGAAACTTAAGGATATCGCGCCTTTGGCTGAGGACCCTGTGAGCGCGTATAATGGTCTGGGTCTTTTATGGAATAGACACACATATCCTGGAACCGCCCGTAAAAATCGCATGCACTATGAGTGAGCGACCCATTCCTTTAGTTCTGCTGAATATGCATGCTGATTTTCAATCACAGCCCTCGCTTTTGGTCAATACATATATTACTCTTTCTGATCCTCGTTGCAGTCGCTGGTCTTCTTCCATTCATTTTCGGGCGTTTAGTCGATATTGAGACTGTTGTAAATGTGAGGCATAGCATTTTGACTTCTCATGAGCGCCAATCTGATCGTTTTCACATCTGTGATAGAGTCAAAGAGAGAACTACTATGACATTGCTATGAAAGGCGCTATCTCCGATGCAGATCTAGCAGGAGCGCATAATTTGACTGCAGCATTTGATGTGCGTTAGATTCGCGTCTCTTCTGACTCTGGTTCAAGAATTTCACGGAGCGGCCTCTGCGTATAGGACACACTCATTACTTGGACACTCGCACCATATTCCACCCATGGGGGCCTTCCACCTGTTGTAGAGTTTCCATGGGATTCCAGTGGGAACGGGAGTCAGGTTGACATGGTGTACTTTTCGGAGACAACGAAGTCACAATTACAGCCCAATGGGAGTGGCTTTGGGAAATTTTCAGTCGGATGCAACGCCTTCGCTGGAAAATAATTCGTCTGAGACCGTTAATACGCTACAAGCAGGTTTTTCACCTGGAAATATCGTTCGGTGGGTACCATTTCATTCGCGTGTATTACAGCAACTGAGTTCATGAACGGTCAAATTCTGCTCTTCAGACAACCGCGATGGGGCATCAGAATCAAATGTGAAAAGATTCCAGACGCACAGAATAATATGTGAGGATTTTGATAATCCATTCTACACATACTTACCCAAATACTCACATATTCGATCAGCCTTCCTATCAGCACCAACCTCTCTATGACCTATGTATTTATTCCGAAGGAAACAATCGGAACACTCTTGAATTACTTTGGCAAGCCCTTCCCCACAAATTATCCACCTCCAGCGCTGTTAACAGGGGATCAACCATGGCCATCGAACGTAAATCAGTCTGATATCTTGAGAGCAGGTGAATTTGGTCTCTCATTCTATTGCCAATAAAACAACAGCAGAAAGCTCACTAGTTGATCCAGCTGCTTTCTGGAACAATGGCGTCAATCATAACTATTTCAGCAATCCATTATACAACATGGGTAAGCTTACTTTCCTCACTTCTTGTTGAAGGTATAGATATTGATTATCACATCAGGCACCGATGGAACGGGCTTCGTCTCTATGGAAGTAGTTTTGATTCGACTCAATACCACCTTCGCCGCTCAAGGCCAATTTCCTGTCCTCGGTCAGCCTATCCCAGATATCAACGGGACAGCAACATATATTGGTTACGATGCTGCTGTCTGTATAGAAGTATTCGAGCCGTGGATAGTTGAGGTGTACAATAACACTGCAGGGGCACCAACGACGCTCAGGATCGTCGAAAAAAACAACGTCGTTCAGGACTCCAACACGGGAGGCATAAAGGAAAAGAGAATGGGGAGCGCAATCAACAGTGCGAATGTGACGCAGGCACTGTCATCCAAAGGCCTCCAGGATGTGTATCTAGTCGCGCATCAGAATAGCATCAACCAGATGTTGAAGGACAACGGCCGGGATTCATTCTACGTGCCTTCTACACTAGTGCGCCAGTCTATGTCTATCTGCGCAATTAACCGAGCTGACGATCACAACAGGCCATCTCTTATACCTCAGGCAGCGGACCCTACGGCTATACCTCTCTATCAGCTCCGCTGTTCGCACAAGCCAAAGCACTAGCAGACGCCAATAACATCCTACCCTACTTTGCGGGCACCGGTGACCTACTCGCAAGAGTATACCCAGATCGCGTAGTAGCATATGCTTCTATCTTACCCCTCTACATGATCATCACACTTGTGGCGCTGTTCTTCCTCGGCCTCATCGCAGCATTATGTGTACCGAGGCTCCCGATGAATGTGCCCAGGAGAGGATTTGAGTTATACTCTTGGGTTGCTGCTTTTTATGCTGACGAGTTGGTTGGCACTGGTAAAGGGGGAGCTCTCCCGGGTCAATCGGGCCCTGGTCAGGCTGGTTTGCCGATTGGCAGGAGAATGGAGCTTGAGGACATCGAGCAGCATATCGGGGACGTTAGGTTCCGTTATGTATCCTAAATTTTGGAAACTAATTTTCTGGACCGGGATGAACACCGCTATTCTCATGAACGTTGTCTATGTATTGGGTTAAAAACGACCTACAATAAAACGGGCGTTCGATTCGAAAGAGAGCAAGGAGCGCGAGCACTGAAGTTTAATTGGTGCGAACTGTGTACAGTTTAGATACAGTGGAAATGGAACAACGACAAATTATGAGACAGGATATATACACGTGAAATGCGGCGAGGGATTATATGTCAAATTCATTAAGGGTGGCAAGAGACCGAACTCAATCCGCCTTTTTCTTCTTCTTTTTCGGTGAATCGCCCGATGCAGCGGCTGCTGCCTTTTCCGCTGCCTTCTTAGCCTTCTTGGCCTCCTTTCGCGCTTTACGCTCTTCCTCCGTCTCCTCCTGAAATGGAATTAGGGAACGTGAGTAATGATGACATGAGGGGTTAAATGATATTTACCTTCTCCGGCGATTCTTCAGTTGCAGCAGGCATCTCGCTTTCTCTCCGCTTCCGTTTCTTCTCCTTCTTGTCTTTCTTGGACTCTTCCTCCTCACCATCNACGTCCATCTTGTCGTCCTCATCCTCTTTCTGCGCCTTCTTCTTAGACTTCTTCTCCTCTTTCGCTTTCTTCCTGTCCTCCTTGACTTTCAACACCGCCTCGACAGCAGCCTCCATAGGGTCATCACGCTGTGTTGAAACAAAGTCCACAGCGTCGGCTTTAGTATTGTATGTCTTGGTCTCGCCGCCCATAGAGAACCGTGACTGCTTCTTGTTGCCATTCTGTGCGTAATGATTGACATTGCCGAGTTCAGATTGATGTTCGAGAGCACGGAGACGCGACTCGAGTTTTACGCGGTTCTCGATACCGATGGCAGCCGCAGACTCTTCCGATTTCTCATTTTCATCGGTGAGGGCATCCACACGTATTGACAAAGCGGCTTTTGTTGCCACCATACGTGCCATCTGTGAGAAGAGCAGAAATTGAGCCAAAGAACGGCGGAGAATGGGTCAATGTTACCTTTCCCTTGAGTTTTGGCGGTGCTTGACCAATTAGTGATGCCTAGAGGACTTAGTGAGTCGATACCAAATCAAAGCGTAGAGATGAACTCACATGATAGATGAGACCGTATTTGGGCGTGTCGTGCTTGGTTTTGAGGGCACGGAAAAGAGCTTTCTCGGCGCCGAGAATTTGCACTGTACTGGCTGGGTGTTTTGCAAGACTGAGTAGACTGCCAGCATGACTGATCAGTCTGGCACCGACGAGTTCGCCGACGAGAGCAGTTGAGATTAGGAGCGATGGCGTTCATGCGGTTTCGGAGGTATTCAGAGAGTTGAGTGCGGTAGGTGGAGATAGAAATGACTTGATCACAAAGGGAGTTGATGTGGTCGATATCTGAGTCTGAGATTTCTGTGCCCATAGAAATCTCGGCAGCTGCTTTGAGAACAGCTTCGAGGTCCTCGGGGAGGATGCTCGAAAAATCTGTCGAGGCCGCATTAGAGCGGAAGCCTGGATGGCAAGTGTCAGTAAGAGGGTTTGGCAGCAGACAGAAATCGTACATACCCATGTGTCGAATGACTTTAGCATAGGCAATATTATCGGAGATGATTTTAGCCATTTCGGGGAAGTGCCAGCCGTACCATTCCTAGGGATCTAGCATAAGTGACCAGTCAGGAAGCGAGAAAACGGTACAAACCTTGACACGCATGGCGTAGATGTTGATTTCTTTGTCAAGGTCATCAAGCAGGGCAATGGCTTGAACGACCATGGTGTCGACTTTGTCAGGAGAGAATTTCATTTTGAACCTGCAGAAAGATCAGTAAAGGACGTGGATAATACTGTCTAACGCGACTGACCGTGATAGTGAATGCGAAAGACCGAGGCTCATCGTAGCAAGGTCCTTGGGATCAAGGCCATCGAGTAGTGCCGCAAGCTGACTTCGAATACCGCGCCAGAGGTCATTTGAACCTTCTGATTGTACAGAGACATTGATGCTCAATTTCTTTGCGATTGAACGACCTGTTTATTGATATAAACAGGTACTCAGACGACCCGTAAACACGCGGCAAGAGGGCGCACCCACCAAGATTCTGGTCAATAACTACAAGCGAATCCTTCCCCTTCCCCTTGTTCACGACCTCGTCCGTCAGAAATTGTTTTAGACCCTTCCCCAGCTTTCCTCCTTGAAGAGCAGTGATGTCTTCGACGGCAGTTGCGGTGGATGTAAATCGATGTAGGGCCTTCAGTTTCAGGCTGATTTAAATGAGATCGCGAGGATTAGAGGCCTTGTAAAAACTTTCATATCAGCTAGGCTGCGAACTTACAGTTTGTGAGCCCTCTCTGGGCTTTCGAATTCCTTCCATAGGTCAGCGCTCTCGAGCTTGGCACTATCGGAGACTTTGAAGAGACAGTATCCCAGTGCTGTTTCGTATAGCACGAGCATTTCGGATTCTCAGACCTTGAGTCTGACGTAAATTGTAGAGAAAGGGGGTGACAGCGTCCCGGTGTCGAGAACGATAGTGAGGACTAACTTTTCGTTGTGGAAAAGAATTTTCAGGACTTTCCCATCAGCATTACTGACCGTGAGATGTTACTTCCTTTCCAGTTAAGGTTCGATCGACGCTCCAAATTTAGGGGATATAATGATGCCATCATACATTAGTCAACGAGGTTCCTCCCGATTCGGGAAACCAGGTAACACGAGAGTGTTGTCTGTTGCCGATTACCACTTCGCGAATCGCCGTCTTTGGTCATCTGGGAATCGAGTCGAGTGGAAAACGCAGACTTAGTCTATCACTGTGACTAACCATGCTGTGGCTTAAACTAGCTTTGGCCTCAGTTTTGCCTATCGCTTATGCACGTTCTTTCGGTCTTTATGATCCTTCGATGCAGTCACAGCTCAAGATACAATCCGGGAATGGCCAGCATCGCCTCTTAAGTGATTCAGGATCAGGAGCTTTGCACCTCTCGTCGCTACCTTCCGACACATATACTGTCCTGAGCAATCCACGCTTCCCAAATCATCAAGTCCGCATTAAGCAGACGCTGTTCTGCGATCCTACCGTGAAGTGAGCTTATCGCAGCCTGCCTCTCTCTCAGGTGTGCTCATTAAGTTTTGAAAGCGTTTACACGGGCTACTTGGACGTGGATGCTGGTGCCAAACATCTGTTTTTCTATTTCTTTGAAAGCCGTCGCAATCCTGATGAAGGCAAGCAATTATGTTTTATGTATCTCTGTTGCAGATATCTCAATACGCATCTGTAGACGACGTCATGATGTGGATCAATGGTGGTACGACTCTTTATCGTTTTGAATGAATTGAGTAACAATGTTGATCAATTCGACTTAAGGTCCTGGTTGTTCCTCCGCAACAGGCCTTTTGATGGAGTTAGGTGTGTGCCCATCTATCGATCGTCGTAAATGGCAACTTGAGCTCGAATCAATCTTTTCAGGTCCTTGTAGAATTGATACAACTACTACATCTCCCAACGGTACATCATGGAATCCTCATTCCTGGAATAAGGAGGCAAATATTTTTTTTCCTTGATCAGCCGTAAGTAGCTCAACCAACATTCATTGGACCGGGATCTTACTGTAATTGTTTTATTTCAGCGTCGGTGTTGGCTTCTCATACGCCGATTATGGAGAGACGGTCGAGACCACTGAGGCTGCTGCGAAGAACGTTCACGCCTTTATCAGTATCTTCTTCGAGACATTCCCACAATTCACCGGTCGTCGCCTTCACTTGTCAGGAGAGTCCTATGGTGTATGTTATCATTCATATTTACCGCATCACATACTTGATACATCGATGATCTCATTTTCACTGTATAGGGCCGCTATTTACCCGTCTTTGCAAGCGAGATATACGATCAAAACCAGATCGCGCAAANGGAAGGAAGACCCACTTTGAACCTTCAAAGTGTCCTTATCGGCAATGGAAATACGGATATTTCAACGTGAGAAGCCTTAGAGATACACCTTTCTTCTCTACTCAACCCGCCCACAGCTTATACCTCGGTCGTTATGAAGTCGAATGCGGTAGAGCTTCCTTTGATATACCCTTTCAATCTATCTCTGCCTGCGTCCAAATAAAAGCTTCCGTGAGTCCTAGGATCTCCCAATAATATTTAGAAATTACCACTGATACCAGACAGCTTCCCCGTTGCCAAAAACGACTCCACGAATCCTGCATCGACCGTTTTGATCTCGTTGACTGCGGTGCGGCAGTCAACTTCTGCGACAATCAGCTTTCTACTCATATGTGGAATACCGGTAAGTGATATGAGCTGAATGCACTGCGATAAGCGGAACGAATCGTTTGTTAGGTCGGAATGTCTATGACATGTCGAAGGTAAAAGTCAAAGTACAATTCAACAAGGGCCCAAAGCTAACTTAAGACCGCGAAAGATGTGCGAAGGCGATAGCCTCTGCTACAAGGAACAGGATGCAATTGCCAAATATCTTAGTTCACCCGAAGTACAAGAGCTCCTAGGCGTAGAGGTAAAAGGGAACTTCACCTCGTGCTCCAACGAAGTCAACGCTGCCTTTGTTTCAAACTTGGACAAGTGGAGAGTTCACACTCAAGACTACGTCGCTAACCTTTTGGACCGTGGAATCCGCATTCTCATCTACGCCGGTACTTACGACTGGCAGTGCAACTGGATCGCAAATAAGTTATGGGTTGACAAATTGACTTGGAGTCAAAGTGATGTCTATCAACAGGAACCTTGGAGAGATTGGACTGTCGATGGAAAAGCCGCAGGTCAGGTCAAGGAGACTGATTTACTGACATTCGTTACTATTTGGGAAGCTGGACATATGATGAGTAGCCTTTTTCTTCTATCAAGTTATTTGTGTATGCTGATGTTGGCTTTCTTATTTACGTTCCCTTTGATAAGCCAGCAGAATCCCTCGCTATGCTGTCGCGGTGGCTTGCTGGGGAAAAGATGTAACTTATGACATATTTAAACCGCTGACAGATCGCATCCATCACTTATGTAGGCAACGAAACTTGATTTGTGCCCCCACCGGGTTTGCCGACGTGCCGGGATACCTCTGATGTTGTGCCACGAGCTATCGTCGCAAAACCAGCTGAGGTTATAATTCAAAACATAGCACGGTAAAAACGTCAAATCTTGAAGGAGTAAGTCAGTCTCGCGTTTTGAAGGTCAGGATCATGCAGTGCGAATGTGATGCATATCAAGGCCGAAATTGCTGTAGATAGGTCGGGAGCCGTTTTCTACAGCGCCTCAAGAGTTTCAAGAGCCAAATTCTGCCGCAGAGAGTATCCAATTGAGTTTAACATGCAGCCCGATTGGCCAGCAACATATACACGAAGAAACTGAATGTTTGAATGTCAGTAGACGAGCAATGGACGAGTCTAGGCCCTAGTGCATATTTGGGTATGGATGTGACAAGTTGATGGCAGTAGCCGAGAGAACCCAATAGATCAAATAAGGTTCAGTAGTTAGTGACAATCTTTATGAAGGTTATGTGTGTTGTCGACGACCAGGACCTACTCAATGACGAGCTCAGAAAAGCGAGCGGCACAAGGGAAGGCTACGGAGGTTTGCGGTTTAATGACATTTCGGTATGTCATCATGAATGCAGTGACTGCGACTTAGAGGCCATCATTATCATTTTCCTCATCACCATCAGATCGCAACGGCCCCTTTCAATTGATTCAACACTCTAAGTCGCACATTCTCCCATTGGTTTGGGTTCTCCATGCAAGATGTCTCCATCTCGGTCGCTTTGGCCAAGGTCACTAATAGCACAACGACGATCCCGTACTCACACTGGTGACTGCCCTGCTTCTAGTCTATGATTCTTTAGTAAAGAATGGAAACACAAAGTGCCAGGTCTACTCAAAGACACAAAAAGATGACTTGAGACGACACAGTTTTCCGTGCTCTCAGCTTGCCATCAAATTCTGCGTCAACTCACACAACTCACCAATGCGCGCCTAATCTTGGCGCAAAATGCATCTCCATAGCAATTGCCAAACCGGGTTCGCCGAGACCAATCAGAGAAATGTCCTGTCGAGGAGATGGCCCAATAACTCGGGCTGTTCCCATGTGCTCACGATTATACAAATACCTGATGGTCGTCTGACAAGCAGTCCCCACCTTCTTTGCGGTTTCCTCTCGTTCCTCCCCTTTCTGCCCTGGTGAGTCATGCTGTTCCTCTCGTTTTCCTCTCGACTGACAGTATCGACCTACTCCTTGCGCTCGGTTATGCTCCTGCTTAGCCGTTCTTTTTGGGCTTGCCCGGTCGCTTGTCCCCTGGTCCCTTTTCGACTTCGTTCTTCCTCAACCGTTTTGAATCTTCGACATTCTTTTGAGCAGGCTTCATTTATTTCCAATACTCCGGCAGCAATCCTCGTTCTTTGTTCGACATGATGCACCTTTCGTCCTTCGTATCCCTGGCCCTTGCGGTCTCTCCTCTCTTGGTTTCCGCGGCTCCAGCCCGTTTCTATGGGAAACGCCAGTCCGATGCTAATATTCTTGTGATGCGTAAGGTGTCTTTGGTCTAGCTTCGATCAGACCTAGCTCACTGTATATACCTCTGTAGAGTTCGCCGATGTCCTAGAGCAGCTTGAAAGCGGCTTCTACTCTCAAGCACTCCAGAAATTCCAACAATCAGACTTCACCTCCGCTGGCTTCAGCTCAAGCGACATCCCCATTCAACAGTTCACTATCATCCAGCAGGATGAGTCCACCCACTCAACCGTCCTGCAGAGTGCTTTGAAGGCCTTTGGAGCAAGCCCCATCACAAGCTGCAAGTTCAAGTTTGACTCGGCACTCACTGATGTTGCGACCATGGCTGCCACAGCTCGTGTTGTTGAGAATGTCGGTGTCATGGCGTACTTAGGCGGTGCGACCCTCATTAATGACCCAATCATCCTTGATGCTGCTGGCTCGATTTTGACTGTCGAGGCTCGTCACCAGACAATTCTGAACCTCATGTCTGGCAGTGGCACCGCCATTCCCTCCGCTTTCGATTTGGCCCTCACTCCCAGTGAAGTCCTTGCCATCGCATCACCGTTCTTTGATGGAGCTTGCGACCTTGGTATTCCTGCCAACCCGACGTTGTCCATCACTAACACTGGCTCTGTCGGCCCTGGAACTCTGTTGTCGTTCTCCTCATCTGCCATGAACGGCACGACCGATGTAAGTGTTCTTCGATCAAATGACGTTGGTGAGCGAAAGCTAATCGTAAATCACGGCGCTAGGGAATGTTCTGTCAAATGATGCTCGGCGGTGCAACCATGTCTATCCCCCTTCCGTTGAGCCAGTGCGTTGTTCCTGACGGCATCAACGGACCCGTTGCTATTTGGATCACTTCCGATGGCCAACCCCTCCTTAACAACGTTCGCGATCGCGCTACCACTCAATTGGTTGCAGGACCTACACTCGCTTTCATCGACACGCAATCTCAATCCCTCGGTCAGCTTGTCCGTAACAGCGGAGCTGTATCTTCAGGCTCTAGCTCTTCTGGTAGCTCCAGTAACTCTGGCAGCTCCGGCAGCTCTAGCAGCTCTGATGGCTCTGGTAGCTCTGGCAGCACCAGCAGCAGCACGGACACGGCAACTGCAAGCGCCTCGACCAGCACTACTACCATCTCCCCCGACGAAGCCTCATCTATCATTGCCAGCATCTCGGCATCCGCAACAGCCACTGCTTCCGCCACTGCTTCAGGTACTGATAGCGCTGCTGCTGCTTCGCCTACTGTCAACAACCCTGCTGCCAACACGACCCCTGGCGGACCCAACATGTTCACCGGTACCTCCCCTGATGGTCACACCAGTGTTGTCGGCTGGCAGAACCTTCCCCCTCAAGCCCCTCAGTCCTCCTCGTCTTAGAGATGCCAAGGGCTGTGTGCGAGTAGTTTAGTTGAGGTGTGATCTTGTTTGTTGTTGGACGTTCGAGGAAAAAAAGTTGCATTTTTGGTAACGAGCTTATGATACCCAGTTAGATACTGTACATCTCGGTCGACATTCTGGACTCTGTGAGCAAGCTCAGGATCTACTTCTGCCGCTGTTGGTAATTTCCCCTGCTCTGTAATATTTTTATTTTTTTAGTTCATCGTTTTCGAAGTTGCGGTTTGGCATAGCTCCCAGGGGAGGAGGTGCTGTTTGCTGTTTTCAATTATTAGATAGCAATACAACCACCATTGGAACGGCTAGCAGGACTGAATGGAGATATGAACTCAATTACCATTGACCATGAGACAAGGCTTCGTTCCCGCTGGTTACAGACTCGCCACACACAGGGTTATGTAATCGCCGACAATCAGGGATAGAGCGGTCTCCGTTTTCGGCGATAGGACCAGCGTTTACTTGGCTTGTTCACAACGACTCACACCATATCCTGCGCCTGTCCCACTCTACTGGCAATGGCGACGACGAGCACATCATGGATGCCAACTCAAGGAAGAGTCCCTGTAAAAGTTGGGACTTCCTTGAACCGTGCTCTCAAAGCGCGCAAACAGGGAGGAACACCGCCTGCAGCAGCCCCGAAGCGGCTTCCTGACAGAGACTTCTATTCTTTTCGCTGTGAGCATCGTGGGGACTCTGATACACTTTCTTGAAGAGTTCTCAACCAATATCGGGTATAATTTCCAGATAATTTCAAACCGCCTGCCATCGATTCGTCAAAGTCGGGAACAATAGAGGTCAAGAAGGGGAAGGAGAAGACTCAGGTCGTCGTGGAACATTCAAGCTCGCAGGTACTTGCAGGATCAGGCTTGAGACCTTAACCTTTGCTCACGTCGAATCACAGCCAGGCGAAGTCTATGTTTTCGCAGGTACCGAAACTCAGGCGAAGGAATGGGATGTCGTACTCATTTACGACGACGAGACTGGAGTGAGTTTAATCGTTTCCTATAGCTCCTTGAAGGAACTCATCCTTGTTATAGGAATATACCCTAGAGAAACTGGACTCGGCCGTGAGCCTTACTTGGGAAAGAAAACGATCATCCGCAGCTCGTGCCCCATCTCGTACGCCACCTTTTTCTTGCATAGTGAACAATGGATCATTGATACCTCATGGCTCAGCTGCTGCTCTATCCCCGAGTGATATGGATGCAGAAGGGGAAAATGATGAGGAACTCGAAAAGGAATTATTGGATTTAACAGAAGATATTCCATTGGCGGCAAAGACAAAAAAACAAAGGCCCTCGCAACCCCCGCCACGGCCACCCCCACAAAAGAAGGAAGAAGAGGAAGAAGAGGAAGAGATATCAATACCCCCCATTCAAGAACCAGTACCTAAACCACCTCCCAAAGCACATTCGTCCACCAAGTCAGCTGCTCGTCCTACTAAACCTATACCCAAACCGCGTCCTTCTGCCGCTGCCGCAGCTGAATCTGCTCAACCATCCATGTCCAATACACCGCAGCCAACGACATCCTCCACGCAGAAGGCCACTCAGAAGTCCAAGAAGAGGAAGGAACAGGATCCACCTGAACGCCTTAACGAACCCGAGGTCGAGGTATTGTCCTTCGGCAAGCCGACGAAACGTGCCAAAGCTTTAGCGGCAGCAGCAGCAGCGCAACCCACAGCGCCCGCACCTACCAGCTTCGCTCTCCCGGGAACTTCTGACTCTGGGTTCTTCCAACCACCACCAGCTCCAGCAGCAGCNCCTAAATCCCACAAGAATGCCCATAATCCTGCAGCGCCTGTCGCTGCTGAGGAAGAATCGGAAGAAGAGTGGGAGGAAGTTGCCAATGCCGATCCTTCACCTCGTGCTCTCAGCTATCACAGTGATGAAGGCGAAGTTGGTGATGGATTATTCGGAGATGAAGATGGAGAAGCTGACCCCGAGGACGAGCTGGCTAACCAGCTGGATCAAGAGCTCGGAAACGACTTTTTGGAAGCTGCTTTTGAAGAAACCCCAGCATCGTCTTCTACGGTACCTCTATCTTGGTCTCAACTCGCTGCTGTTTCTGGTGGACCAGGTGGCGTGGAAGATGACTCGGACGACGATTTCTCATCTAGCGATGATAGTGATGAGGATTAGGAAGGATGGAGACTATTGGATGTTCCAGATGGACCACTTTGTATATCCTTGTCTAATGTGTATTATTTATATTGAATGGTTTGTACGAGAGTGTTGAACGTTTAATGGCGCTGAATTGATCTGCTCCCAAGCATTGGGCCTCAAATCGTTAACTACCCTCCGAAATCTACCCAACGATACATCATTAATACCCTACTGAGCGATTGATCAAGCTTCGAGAACGATACATAACTGAATAGCCTTAGATAAGTCGGGTCTCCTTTTGTCTCAGCATTAACTACCTTTGCCTCATCTATGTCGTCAAATGCACCGACCAAGCATTTTGGATGAGGCAAGCCATTTGATGAAAGGTCCAAAGGAACCTTGAGTTGAGCTTTGGATGGCGGCATTGCTACAGTTTTTGAGGCGGAAATATGGGCACTCAATAATCAATCTCTTTCAAGTCCTGCATAACCCATGTTCTACGATAGCCCAGAGCCTAACTCTGTTACAAAGTGCTATGGGTTGAAATTGTCAGCAGTTCAGTGAAGGTCGCACCAGGGCGTGATTGGTGCCCAAGCGCTCTGCGAGGTTTGGTGCTGATTATCAGCGCTGATCAGGGTCGAATTTTGAGTCGGAGTGTCAACCTGGAAACGCAGATAGTAACGTCGATTCCTTGAAGTTGTTCCTTTGTTTCTATTGTGAATCTCTCAACCCACTGACAAACAGTTGAGTATTTCTTTCATCGTACAGCTTCTTTCTCCTTCTAAGAAGCGAAACAGATTNTCATGGCTTTGGAACCATCGGAAGAGATTCAAAAGCTGATAGCTTTGAATGCAGAACTTGAGGCGGAGGCGCTGAAAGTTCGAATCAAGCAGTCAGCCGTTCGTCTTAAGCTCAATGNGCTCAGCGCTTCCACCCGAAGACTCCCTTCCGAAATCCTTGCGAACATTTTCTCCGAAGTTTGCCATGATCCTTCCTTTCAAGTTTTGGGGATTAAACATCCAATAATCCAAGTAATCAGTCGAGTTTGCTCTCATTGGCGGCATATTGCGGAGAACACGCCGTCATTGTGGACCCGCATTGAAATCGATGTGCCNTTACAAAATTGGGCAACATCATACTCTCTCAAACTTCTCCAGCTCCACTACGTCAATTCGGGCATGTTACCGATTTCCATCGCTCTCAGTAGCAACCCAGACTACCTTCAAGCTCCACGTCCTCGCCAATCCCGTGAAGGAGGAAACTCCCATGTTCCTCACAGTGACTTGTTCCATCTCATCTTGGTTGAATATCCTAACAAGCTGGGATCACTTACCATTGAAGACTCGGATGGNACGACCAGGACATGGCTCGATACCATCGTATCATGTACCAANTCTGGGAGTGACGGTATAACCTATCCAAACCTGGTCAAACTTGACATGAGAGGAGTTTCCGCACCCGAAGATGATTCTTCTGATTCGGAAAATGAGACTCCATCGATTCGNATCTTTCCTAGCTCCCACCACGTACCCCGTCTATCATGCCTCGCGTTGAGTGAAGGTTCGGACATCAGAGCATTCGGATTTCCTTTAAACAANGTCACCTCGATAACACTCGCAAATTGCGANCCAAAGGANAGTCTACGCATCCTCGCACANCATCGCCAGTTGATCGAATTTCACGCNGTACNATTTTATTATGGTCCTGAGCCGCCTCAACTACCTGCNTCACTCAGAGGGGAGGTCTTGACCCTCGATAACCTTCGACGGCTGTATTGGAACTTCAGCAACCGCGAATGGAGCGTATTGCTCATGGAGCATTTCCGCTTTCCCAACCTTTCCTCCCTTTTTACGGATGATGGCATGCACGCCGAAGAATTTGTTAACCCTGACGTTCAATCGGATAGGACTCGTTTCCTTGCTGCATGGACCCGTTTTCTGGCCTCATTACCGAGACTGACCACCCTTGGTTGTGCATTTGGACTGACTGATTCTGGCACTGCTCCCACGCAGTTTTTCAAAGGCGTCTTGGAAGCAAATCTAAACGCTCTCGANGTCCTTCACCTNTGGTGGGAACCATACGACGACCCAGAACAAGAGCAGCCCGAGCTTCAAGACACGTTCCTTCNCCTATTTTCNCCCCCAGATGANATCANCCAATCCCATCCCATAAGGTGCCAGTCGTNGAGTCTCAAATTACCTATTGTAAAATCACTGCACCTTCACGACGATCTTGGAGATTTTCCTGNGCCATACCGAGATAGGTTCCTTGAAGCGTTGGAATCTCGGTGTAGAACGCCTGAATCACAGGTGCCGGGGCACAATTCTACACGTCTGCGATCATGCACGCTGTATATCGCGCCAGAAGGTCCAGAGGATGTGATAGACCAACAGGAGAACTGGTTGACAAGGAAGAACTGGACGCCAGGGCAAATATCTCGCATTGCGAAACTTCAAGATGAGGGCTTTGCGTTTAGGGTTGAGGAAGTGGCATATGGGTCAACACGTTGCTTGGGAATTGATATGTTGTAATATCCGCAGATATCTTCACCGTATACGATCCCGCACTCAGAGCTTTGATTGAACTCAGGATCCATATTTGAGGTCGTAAAAGGAGCGTCATCGAGGCGGTAGACCAATACGTACGAAGTATGCCCCCATACACTGAAATCTCGGCACTATCCGTTGCCATTAATTCAAGTCCCGATCAATAATGAACATATCAAAACGAAAACTAGGCACTCCGAGCGTAAGCCAATTCAAATTCTAAATTATACCAATGCCCAACGCCTTCAGAGTGCTCAAGAGGACCACCAATTCGAATCCTGAGTCTGCACACATCCGAGACGGAACCTTCGTAGGTCGGGTCGAACTTGACACCATACAACTTGGCACTGGCGGCAATATCAGGAATTGTCTACACTTTGCGCTCCAACGGAAGGAACACCCTTTTCAATGGGACCAGTCTTTCTGGATCTTCTACACTGGCAAAATAAAACTGTTCGTTCCTGCAGGCGAGTCGGCACCATCATCTCACTTCTCTTAGACGAGAATCCCATTCTCGGAATAGCTGGAATAGTACTTAATACGCCACACAAAAATTAGTTGCTTTTTAATAACCTTGAACCTTCCGCTTTTCCTAACGTCCAAGAAGCAAACTCCTTAGAAGCCACTGGTGGTGCCGAAACAACATAAGTACCCCAATGCCTAAGACTCTCTACACCCATAGCCTAAACCTGCCGCAAAGGCCATGGGTTAAATTCAGCAGTTGGGTTTCAGGGCCGTATTAAAGACAGCTTGACATGAGAGGACTTTCCGTACCCAACTGTGGTCCTTTGTAGTCCTTGTCATCCTCGAGAGCTCCCGCATGTTCGAATCTTTCCTAGCTCCCACAACGTACCCCGTCTATCGTGCCTCGCCTTGAATGGAGGTTCGGACATCAGAACATTAGGAACTCCTTTAAACAACGTCACCTCGATAACACTCGCAAATTGCGACTCGAAGGACGGTCTATGCATCCTCGCACAGCATCGCCAGTTGGTCGAGTTTCACGCCGTACAACTTTACTGTGATCCTGAGCCGCCTCAGCTACCCTCGTCACTCAGAGGGGAGGCCATGACCCTTGATAACCTTCGACGGCTGTATTGGAACTTCAGCAGCCGCGAATGGAGCGTATTGTTCTTGGAACACTTCCGCTTTCCCAACCTTTCCTCCGTTTTGCAGATGATTCGCAAGGCGAAGAATATGTTAAACCTGATCTGCAGTGAGATATCTGCCGTTTTCTTACTGAACGGCCCCCTTTTTTTTGGCCTCGTTACCGAGCCTGACCACCCTTGGTTGTGCATTTGGTTGATTGATTGTGTCACTACTCCCACACTGTTTTTCACGGGTATCGTGGAAGCAAATCTCAACGCTCTCGACGTCCTCCACCCATGGCGGGAACCATACGACGACCCAGGACAAGAGCGGCCCGTGCTCCAAGACGCGTTCCTTCGCCTATTTTCGCCCCCGGATGAAGTCATCCAACCTCACCCAATAAGGTGGTCATCTCTTAAACTACTTATTGTGAAATCACTGCACCTTCACGACGACCTTGGATATTTTTCTGAGTAATACCGAGATATGTTCCTTGAAGCGTTAGAGTCTCGGTGGAGAATGCCTGAATCACAGGTGCCGGGGCCCAATGCTACACGCCTGCAATCATGCACGCTGTATATCCTGCTAGAAGGCCTAGAGGATGTGGTAGACCAACAGGAGAGCTGGTTGATCAGGAACTGGACGCCAGAGCAAATATCTCGCATTGCAAAGCTTCAAGGCGAAGGCTTCACGTTTAGGGTTGAGGAANTGGCATANAGGTCAAAACGTTGNTTGGGAANTTGATATGTTNTAATGTCCACAGATAACTTCATGATANACGANCCCGCACTCAGAGGGTTCATTAACTTGAAATTCATATTTTGGGTCGTAAAGAGAGGTGAATCAGACTGACTGAGAAACAATCAGGGCAGTGAGCTGCTGTATCAGACTCGTCGAGACCAATGCATATCGTAATATGCACTGATACCCCGAGGCCACCCTGGAGAGCGCCCATTTACCACCTTATCTCCAACTTCCGTACCAAAGACGAGAGCTAGGAACCCTTACTCCAGTCAATTCAAACGTTAAACGATATTAAGTGCTTAAGAGGTCCACTAATTCGAGAATCCCTCCATGACACATCCGAGACGGAATCTTCAAAGGTCAAGTCGGAACCTCCACGCCACACAACCTTGGCACCGGCATTCTAAGTCCTAATCGGTGTTGCGCCTCAACGGAAGGAACATAGGAACATGGCAGTAAATTAAATATTAACGCATCACTTTCGACCCTTACTAGAGGTACATACAACAGACCGAATCTACGAAACCATAATCACTGAAACTGGACTCTCAGGGATCTTCTACAGAAGAAAACCGTTCATTTCCCCAGTCGAGTCGTTACCATTTCCCGAGTCTTTCCTAGCCCCAGAATCACATGCTCGGAACACCAGTACGCCACCTCACGAAAAAGTAAGTCTGAACTTTCCGCTTTTCCGTAACGCTTAAGAACCTTCGAGGGGTCGAACCACTGGTGGCGCGGCACCAACCCAGCCTAGTACCTCCAACGCTTTCGCTTTATAAGTAAAATCGATGTTTCGATGAGCACGGAATTAAAAAGATACAGTTTTCTTAAACTTTTCTATTAAAGGTGGGTTGGTGGTGGTGGTGGTGTCCTTGGCTGGCGTTTCCTGCTTAGAAACAGGTGGATCCGCAGTCCTGGTCAGCGGTTCGGCGGGCAAATGTAAATCCAAGGCAACTTCCGAGAGTTGGAGGCGTTCGATCGATCGTTAGTACATACGATAAGTCGTTGGTAGATAGCGCTAGGGTTACTTACTGGATAAGGGAGTAAAGGGGTTGGAACTCGGTGGTGGCAGTGTCCTAGGCTAGTCACCGAGCTGTGCAAACAGCAAGGATAGGATTGCACTTTGTTCTCTTAACAGCCTACAACAAAACACTACATAGAAGGTGGTACTACATCACGAGATACATCATACATATGAGCAACTGTGGGGTAAATCAATTATCAGTGGCGCTGAGAGCCCTGAAACGAAACGCTGTTGAACCCGGAACACGGGGTCCGGGGGGAGAAGAACCACACAAAAACAGCAATTGTGGCCGCGTGCTATTAAGATACAACGAATGACTATATATTGACGCATTATGATGCTGCTCGGAAATCCATTCCTGATTCTGCATAATAGGCTCCACTGCCAGTACCGGTATAGTGAGATAACCGTTTATGGTGTGTCGTCATGATATACGAAGGGCAGTGTTCTGAGTTCTCTCTCGAGTTCTATTTTAACTTCGTAGGTATACACACTTACCGTCGGAATCATAAGTACCTACTTCCACCGGCGAATCACAATAACCAACGTTCAACATTCGATCTCTAATCCCGCGACTCGGCCAATAGAAAAAGAGGGTACACCGTAAGCGCAGCTAACATCGGAACAAAACACCCCACCAGCACATGTAATGACCCATGTATCCCGGAGGACTAAATACTCAGCTCAAAGATTCGAATCTAGTTATCACTTCTCTGATAAACTCGATGGTCACAAAGAAAGAATTCTTTCGCTTGAAGAATCTCTAAAGACTATATGTATGTAAACGGACCATTGTACTAAAGTAAGTATAGTAGGTACGACCCCAGAGAAATCAAGAGCAATTTGTCCCGTTATTGTCCTACAACTCCTCGTAGCGGCTACTAGAGGTACCGACTCCAAGGCTCTACCCTCGAACCCTCCTTCAAGTTCGCAGCACACATAAAGTATAGCTCATACCCCATGTGCATGCCTCAGTCAACCAATAGCAAACACCCAGAATCCACGCAATCGCTGATAACCACACAAGACTATCTCATCGCAGTAGGGGGAAAAGAGGGGTGGGGAAAGAACCGCCGAACATGTCGATGAGGTGTCTGCTGACCTTAATCGCCCAAAACTGATAGATACGAATTTTGATAGATGTGATTGATCAAATGAAAGAGAAAACGGAATTGGGGGATGTAACGGACTGGGAAGTCAACAATCCAACACCGAGGAGTAAGGGGCCGCATGCATGCATGCATGCGGGTGTGGGTGTGAGTGAAAATGTAATGTGGGGGAGTTTGAGCGTTCAGTGACGGTTATCAGGGTCGAGTGAAAATCCGTTATCCCTTCATCCTAATCCCAATTCGGCGATCTCGTATCTCGTGGCATGATATGGTTCAGTTTTCACACCAGATGAGAAAAAGCGCATATAGAGAGCTACCCGGAATTGATGAAATGAATGGAAGCGGATAGCTGTGGTTTGAAAGATGACATCCTGCTGTGGAGCGATGTGATGAAATATGTTGTGGTTCTTCAGAATCGAAGTAAAGGGGAATGTGGCAAACGTTCGGCGAGAAGGGGACCTTGATAGGGATATGTCAATCTTCTACATATGCACCTGTTGCAACATATGAGACAAGCGAATCCATAGACAGGTGGCACGACGAGGGGAGAAAGCGGAGAGGCGGAGGAAGTTCTTGTCGTCTGTTGCCGTGGTGCAGATTGACAATCAACGAACTTTGCAAGAACAACGCAACGGAGTGATCGATGACAGGGATCGAACCGCGCTCATTCGCCGACGAGAAAAGATTTGTGATGCGCATAAATGAGACGCAGAAGCATGTGTTTGAGCTATTGATGCTGGGGCTATGGGAAGAAAAGAGACTTGTATGGAATGATGTGAAATCATTGCGATAGATGAGTGATGAATCAGTACGCCGCAGATGCAAAGATGGAATGGGAGGTGTCTATTGTGAGGGGAATGTGACTCTTCTCGCGATGCTGGTGCTGTGTAGAAGACTGGCGGGAAAAGAACGGCGAGTTCTGGCCCAGACGCCCATTTTGCGCAAAGAAGGACGCGGAAGGCATCGTGCTGCTGTTGCTGTTGCTGCTGCATCGCCGCAAAATAGAAGGGATCCGTTGATGTAAACACGGACGCCGAGGACGACGGTGCCTCAGACACGGGGAAGTAGGAGGAATTTACGTAGATAGTTGCTTTGAGAAGTGTCTTGGTAGTTGTATGAAGTGGTTATCATCTCAATATCATCTGCTGCCATGGCTGGGGTGCGGGTAGGCATTGTGTAGGCATGGGAAAACGGACTTGGACATTTCCTCTTGACAGAGCACTTGTGCAAGGGATATATATTTCCTTTGTTTCCAAGGTTTTCTAATGCCTTTGTGGCTCAGTGGTTTACTCTGCCTCTGATTCCCATACTTGCCAGCCACCTCTGCATTCGAACCTTCATAGTGTATGGATTCTTTCCCTAATTTTAATACTTCTCTTGTCACATGTTCTTGATCATCCATTGGATTCAACAGATGGAATCATTGCCATCCGTTCATTCTATTTTTAATTTATATACTAATGAACCAATGCAACATTCAATTCCCAGTGTGGTGTCACTGGGAATCAGAGCCGTTTTTGAGACGAGGGACTCTGAACTGTCCCATCCATCAACCGCACCTTGTGGAGCTGAAACCTTTAACAGCCCAACTACCTGTTTGTTTTCTTTCTCATCAATGATGCTGTTCACTCAGCCTCTACTTTCTGACTTCCTTGGGGTGCCCCAACTCCTCAGGCTCCATTGTTCTCACTTAATTGCAAAGTATGCTGCCAACCATATTTACCAAGTGTTACCTTCCTTTTGCATCTAATCTCCCCCACAATGTTTTCTCACTTTACCCTTGCCGATCCTGCTTGCTCCAAAAGCAGTTCCCAGCTTCTTCTCTCCTTTTCCCTAGTCACTTACTCATATGGGCATTTCTGGTTCATGGAACCCAAAAACTGCACCAGACTCTTCCAGAAAATCAGGCTTAGCTCCTTGATCCCTTGGGCGAAAATATGAGCATCCCCATTGGGAAAACTGACTCTTGGTTCCCATGACCAAGCCCTGACATATCACTCTTAGAAAGGTACACTATTTAGTCTAGTCTATAGCACAGACATTTATGGACTCTTGCTTGGGGCATTCCTTCATCTAGCATGTCCTTTCCCCTGAATGGCAGTGACTCTTACTCAATCCTTCAGCGAATCTTTGACGATGACCTTTCAAAGCTTCCTCCAGCTCTTTTGCACCTTGTAAAATACTTAGAGGCTATACTTAATGATCCTCAAACTCCCGTCACTCTCAATTCTCTGAACGGGCAATCACAGCACGTGGAAGGCAAGACATCTCTACAGTTTATGTTTGAGATCAACAAGCTTGAGCTCAATCCAGTATTTCTTTCGTTTGCATCCTGTTGCATGGCGGAAATTCAGCCGGCGGCTAGCAGTTCAGCATAAAAGAATATGAAATACAACATGTCTGAATATCCCATTATCTCTCTTCAAAATATTGCTGACTTACTGCTCTCATGTGCAGGCATTAACCTGGTATACCCTACCCAGCCAAGACAACTATCTCATCAAGTACCTTCGCAATCCATCAAAATACTCAGGCAACAAGGACCAGAATAATTTTTGTCTTTGGCTTGAATTGTACCTCCTCAAGATTCTCTACCGCTTAGCTGTGAGCTCGATACCCTTTTATTCCTATTGCTTAGCTCACATGCAGTGCCTAGGATTTGGAGGACGCCAAATCAATCGATGTTTTGGTTTCTAACACAGGCTCTATTGATATACAAAAATATGAATGGACCATCAAATCCAAGAGAGCCGAGTGCGTTGCGATCTGCTAGTGCTCCTTTTCACTGTCTTCTGGGCTTACATTTTTATTAGGACTTGAAGGCTTCTGTTCAATCATCTCTCGTGAACTTCGATGATTAGACGCGCCCGTTGGCTTGGTGTTTGATATCCGACTCCGTTTGCCCTGGTCTGTATCGGGTTTTGTCTCTCCAACTTCTGGACCTCCTGGCATGCCACCAATATCCGCACCACCAATATCTCTGACTCAAAAACTCCCACCACTTGCATCGACGGCCGCCCTTTATTAACCTGTTGTCTCCGCTATCTAATGCTTCGGTCGCTTCTGTTCTGGTTATATGTAATCTCAGAGGACCCAATGGAAATTGAAATCTCACCTCATTTGCCTTATATTTCTCTTTCATGAGCATGTCGGTTGTTAAGCCCATCTCGGCACCTACGTAATATACCCAGAGACCCACACCGCCCCTGATTGCCGCCTCTTCTGTCTTGACTGGACTCTCGAAATCGTTGTCCCTGTCCGGTTACATCCGTGACCTAATACAGGCCCCACAGAAGATCTCCAGTATGATGATCAAGATCTTGACATTCAGGCTAACATCATGACTCGGCTTTTTCCTGCAAGTCTCCCTCCAGGATCTGACTCACCAGTGTCAGTTATTTTTTGTAATGGAAGCCTCGCGAGAAGAATTTTCTGATAATTTACGATTATTACCCTAATTGCTTAGAAGTTCTCGGGCAGGGCCACCGACAGAGGGCTCAAATTGGTCCATGGACTTCACTATTCGGAAGAAATTGCTAGACATTTCTATTAATGCATTGATCGTTTCGCTGTCGAATTAGCCAGAGAAACATTCAAACTTCAGATAGAGAATGGATTACTCATTAGCAATAATGTTCGATGTCTGTGTAGTCGTTCTCATCGGAACTACCTCTCGGCTTGTCATTCTACCGGTACACTGTACTACCAAATAGATAATCCACAATGCCTGCTTTGAATGACATGTTCCAGTTCGAATGAAATCTTGGATAAATGTTAGAGAGATGAAGGTATATGTCGCTAACCTTCACTAACTGTATTGTCCTCTCCTCAGTGTCAACTCGCAGAGCACCTTTGTACTGAAACACCACCTGACGAGTAAGCTCTATCACCGGTACCAACTGCAAGGCTTACTTAATGCTACTTAAAGATGGTTCACACTTCCCCGCTGTCAATTATACTATGTTCCTTTTTTGATCGGGGAGTAGTGCACCATACCCTAGGCTTAGACCTGAAAAGGACAGTCACAGCGTTCCCCTTATCCCCTCATCTTCTTTCCCACTTTTCTGAAGGATCAGAGAAATCCGTTATACCGAACTCATGGACCCAGCTGGTATGTCCGCCCCCAACCTTTCAGGCTACTTTGACAAACCATTAGCACATCAGAAGCCCGGAGTGACGGCCTAGCAAAATTTCCCAACGAAATTATGGTCTCGATCTTTGAGCACGTCTTGGAGCCAGACCCAACAGCGGAGATCGGGGGTCTATTTACTCTGACTCTAAGCCACGTCTGTTCAGTTTGGCGTGATTTAACGTGGGCGACCCCAATGCTATGGTCGTCCCCGACCTTCAACCCATGTCACCCCGACGACTTGATCGCACTGTTCTTCGACAACAGCCAAGATATCCCCGTATCACTCAGCCTTCAGCACGCTGAACGGTCTGCGCATGCCAAATTACAGAAAATCCTCAAGGAAAGACCTGGAAAACTTGGCGCATTGTACTGGAATAGCATCGACTCAAGAGGTTGGGCAAATCTATGCGAGATCCTCGCAATTGGGCTCCCCAAGCTACGCAGATGCCAATTATTTATCCGGGGCAATGGATTACCGACAGATAAAGAAACAGTTGTTGCATCACTTCCTTCGCTCTATTGCCTGGACCTGGTTCACGAAAGTGGTCTCATTCCTCCCATATTCCCGCTCGCCAATATCACCATCCTACAACTCCAATATGTACGCCCAGACTATGCTCTGAATGCATTGCTACAATGCGAGAAACTGGAGAGATTCTATAGTACGTCCTACGACTGGCCGAGCGACACGTCTCAGGGTCAGTTTCTTCACGTACTGGCACAAGGGGTCACGGTGCTTCCCAATCTTATCTACCTCGCATGGACTCTAGACGAGAGTGTTTGGACCACTCATCTCGTCGAAAATGTCAAGCTCCCTTCTCTTCGCAAACTCGTGCTCCACTCCCCCCCACACAGAGGTTTTCTGGAGGCCATGAACTCTTCATCTACTCAGCGACTGGCGCTCTCCTTTATCAACTCAATGCCTCAGCTGAATGAACTTTCGTGTTTCTCCACCTGTCTTCAACCAACTTCCACCCCTTCTCCAGAGGACAATCTCTTCTGGTCCTCGTTACCAAGGTCCATCGAAAAATTATCCATCGAATTTATTGGCCCTACAAGTACCTCCGAAAATCTTTCTTCGCACCTCGACATCATTTTCGATCGTCTCACTCTGAGAAGGCAACAGGTAGTTCTACCAAACTTGAAGACTTTATATGTCGATAAAGCCAGTTGGATACCAACGACCACAGGGAATAACGGAATGTATGACAGCCTGAGCTCAACCGTTTTAAATCGCGCTTTCCAATCATTCCTAGCGGTAGTTGCTTCTCGACGACACGCTCGCCTAGATACAGAACTTATCTCGACATCTTATAGCCAGATTCAACATATCACCATCTCGACCACTCTCCGGAAATGGAATCCCTTCCCAGACGTCGCTACAATGGATGAAAGCGAAAGGGAGTTAAAACGATATGTTCGAGAGGGTTTCAAGCTTGAGATCTTGATATCAAATGGCAGGACCATATTATGGGGAACTGGAGATGAGAGCATCCCAAAGCGAGACCCGATCCTTGAACTTTATCCAACCGCCCAAATAGTTTACCAAATGACTTTGTGAAAGAACTTCGCCGTATTTCAGTCTTGTGATCTCCCTTTTCACTCCTTCTTTTCTGTACTCTTGATCATGTATCGTAGCTTGAACTTTGCTTGGGCTATTTTGTTGTATTTGACCGGACATGAAGAGGTCGCCTCTGTCATAGTTTTCTATCTCTACCCAGATAGTCACTTTTGACTGGATACTTGTGAATGTATTACATTTTGTGCAACCGTTTCCCACTCAAGTCACCTTTCTCGGTTGTCAGGAGACCAGGATCTCCCCTCAAATGTGGAAAATCATGGTCGAATAATTTCACCTTGACCTCCTTGCTCTCGGTATATCAATGAAAAGAGTGGTGTATACGAGGCTAGGATAAGTACGGTACCATAAAGTTCGGCTCATCATCGTTATGTAACCTATTAATCTAAGTATCTAAGTATATCTAAAGCATATACGAACAAGCTAAACTAACACAAAAAACTCGTAGATCTGCACTAATCACGACTCACCCCCTAACATTACCCCTCCCACCCCTACTTGACGAATTCTCGACATACTTATTCAAAAACGTCGACAAATCCGGTGCCTTATCCCACTGATTCCTCTCCCTCTCACCACCAGAAGTAGCAGACTTAGCAGTCAATTTCGCCAACCAAGCCTTCTGATATTCACGTTCATTATCCTTCTCTTCCACATTACGTTTGATTTGATCTGGATCATCGTAATAATCATCTCCGTATCTTCGTTCTGTTGACTGAAGTAGTGATTGTCGTTGTTGTTCACGCTCGATACGAATACGACGTAATTCTTCTTCTTCTTCTTCCCTTTCTTTTTCTTCTCTTGCTCTCCTTCTCTCGTCAAACGCCCTTTCGCGATCACCACCACGCGATATAGAGTATGCATTGCCATATCCCCGGTGTGCAATAGACCCCTTCCCCCAGCTAAAGATTTTATTATCTTTCATATTCTGCAATGGCGCTTCTGGCGATTCCAAGCCCATCTCCACTTTATCCCTCCCAATCTCTTGTAAGCCCCACTCCATAGCGATTTCAACACGATGTTTCAGTCCTTCTGCTAGTTGTTGATCGGGGAATACGACAGGATTTCGGTTGCTTAGCCACATGTAGAGAGCGAGGATTTTGTGGAGTCCTTCGAGTTCTTCCAGGATGTTAGGATTGACGCGGGTTTGGACTAGGAGGCTTTGTCTTGATAGTGATGACCGTTTCGAAGGAGGGGAGGAAGGAGAATCGGGTTCTGGTTCTGTCAAACTCTCCGCTAAATCCATCTTCCTTTCCATCTCTTCTAAGGCCCAAATCAATCCTTTCTCCGGGTTCCCCATCATCGCCCTTCCTTGCTCCCTCGCCTTCCTCTCCTCCTCGTTCCGAACCGCTTCCCCTAGTTTCTCCATTAGCTCATCGCCGCCCTTACTCAAGCTCAACGCTCCAGCAGCTTCAGTCCCGACAACAGTTTTCATCTTTGTCAATGAAACACGCATCTCATCTCTCTGCATCCTAATTATTTCCTCTCCAGCCTCAATAACCAGCGGGTCTCTCCACGAAATCGGACAAACCAAGAACCTCAATTTGTCCTCCCAAGTCAACACTCCCTTCGCTTTTTGATCAATCCAAGTACATATCTCGCCTATACGGGGCAGATGTTGGTATTTGTATACAGGAGAAGGTAGTAACGATGCATAGGTATGCGCCATCGTCACTGTCTCCATATCAATTTTTGGTTGATGCTTGTTGTTGTAGGAGGGTGAGGGTAGGAGAGCGGGTGCGATTGCTGTGAATGAGTCAGAGGTGGGACAGATATATGCATGTGTTAATGCGGGTGTGGATGGTTGCGCTAAGGCGTGTTGGAGGACTTCAAGAGAATCGTCGTAGAGAGTTGTTACGTATCCTCCCGGTTTTTCACCGCTGAGAGAATGCCCGTAACGGCCTGCTCTACCTGCGATTTGTTTGATTTGGGAGATGGAGAGTTGGACTGGATTTTTCGTCGCCGCTAGATTTGGCGACTTGGTCAAATATAATTCGGCGAATTTTACTAGGAATTTTGTTTTGGAATTGTGAGCGAGTATAAGTGGTTTAAGTAGGTAAAGAACGTACAGGTTGAGGCCCATGCCGATGGCATCGCTACCGATGATTACATCAAAATCGGAATTGGGATCGTTGAATAATGCGGCTTGTTCACTCCTGATTTCAGGAGGCAATTTACCGTAAACGACGGCACATCTTATTCCATTCCTCTTCTCGATTTGACTCTTGATCTCGAATATTCTCGACCGTGAAAATGCGACAATGCAGTCACCTTTTCTCACATTCCTATACGACCCACCCAANCTCTTCTCCTCTACTCTTAGGGGCGTCAACCTCTCATAATGCCTGATCTCCAACGTATCTCCGGTCTCCTTAAGCAACTGTTCAATAACAGGTATAGCTGACGCTTCACCGCATAGATGGATTTCGTTAGCACATAACCCGAGAACGGCGGATGTCCAGGCGAAACCTCGTTGAGAGTCACCGATCATTTGAATTTCATCGATAACGCCAACGTCGTATTGAGAGCGGTAGGATAACATCTCGACCGTGCAAGAGGTTAGAGGTGCATCGACGTCAACAATTTTATGTTCTTCACCAGTGATCATGTTAGTTTTACGCGCGTATTGTGGATTAGCGTGGATTTNGGCTTGGGGAGCGATGGAGGGGTCGGACGTTATTGAAGATGATGATGATGAAGGTAGAGGGCGGGGAGGATTTTCGACATTTGGTGGTGGAACGTCAACACCCAGAGGAATGATTTGTCCTAGGTTTAGACGCTCCCAGATTTCGTGTGCAAGGAGACGTAGGGGGCCAGCGTAGACCCCCGAATTTGCTGCGGCGAGTGCTCGGAGAGCGTGGTGCGTTTTTCCACTGTTCGTGGGCCCTACGTGCATGATGAATTTACGCCGGAGCTTCCTCGCCCCATGGAAAGTCTTCTGCAGGTCTCCGCTGTGAAACCTGAGCCAGATGCCGCAACGTATCCAGCGTTTCCTTGCNCGCTCCCCCCTTCTGTATCAGCTCGTCCAGAGCTTTCCCCGAGGCGCGAGTATCAGCAATCCAAGAGAANAATATGTTCGAAAACGTNATATCCGCATCTGCAAGCCGAATGTGCGCTTTCTCTGGTCCTTTAGCACCTGGTCCACCAGCTGTGGTGAACCTCACCAGCTGGTACTTGGTAAAGTTCTCCGGCAAGGAAAAGAACCCGGCCTGAGCGGCTGACACATATGCATCCAAGAACGGTCGAACATCTTTTGCGTCATAGCCGAACCGACCAAAACGCAGAGTCGTCCGAAGACTCCTGGCCCATGTTTCCACGCTAGTCTGGAAATAAGCATGGCACTTGTCTTCAGTTAAGTCGGCTGGTGGTGCATATGTAGCAGAACCTGGTCGTGGGACGGCAAATGCNGGGTTTATNGGACGAGGGAGCAGCTGGATGTTGGAATTTGGGCCGTTGGGAGCGCGATGGGATGGCTGCCATGGACGACGGCCGGGAGGTGGTCGNGGTTTGGACTTTGTAGTCCGCAGGCGTTTTGCTATGACTTGGCCATTCTGGACCTTGGGCTTGCACCGCGTCGTCACCGTCCGAAGCATAATGACGCGCGCGTAANAAATTTCGGCCAGAGAATTCATTCCGCTGTTTGGCCCTATTGATCNATCAAAGCATCACTTGACCCTGATAACCGGAATTGATCGATGGTGCTTAAGTTGGCCGAGAGCGAGCGCAGAGATGAGCACTCTTGTACTCGTTTCCCGGCCAAGCTCTATTACATGCATGATACATCTCGTTCAAACGCACGATTTAGCTCTATGCNTATGCAACTAATTGTCCGCTGGATATAAACAACCTGGGGAGTCTCTGACTCGGTCCTTCAATAGCCTTAGATGTGGCATGTGCATGCCAAAGGCTCTGGTGACCATCCCACGCCTTGAAAGCGGCTGCGCTCATTGCCAGCGGAACCAGAGTCAATGGTTAATCTCTCCATTGCTCCCTTTGAAACTACTCCCGCTCTCAATCTTCCTTCTCCATGGCTCCCTTCAACCAGTCTCAAGCCCCGCATCATGTATACCCCAATTCTGCTGGCACATTTCCAAACGCCCGGGACTTTGTGACAAACCATGCGCTTTTCCTCAGCTCTAGTGCTGCTTCCGACCACTGTACGATACCACATTTCCTTTTGATGGGAGAGTCTTCCTGAGTGACCCTTACCAGTCATGGAGAAGTTCGCCGAATACATAATTCGAGGTGCCGAGCTCGACTCCTCGGCCCGCGATCCCCCGTCTCGCTACCTTCCTGGTACCCGCATTTTATATATCCTCAAGCGCATCGAGTTTTGGCATGTAAGCACATCCCGTACCGAGAAAATCTTGTGGCTTGTGGATCCTGCAGGGGTGGGGAAATCTGCCATCAAGCAAACTGTTGCAGTGGATGAGTGCAATTCGAGTCTACTAGCTGCGCTCTTTTTCTCTGCTCCAAGTGGCCGTAACAACCCTCGCAGGGTGATGGCCACACTGGTGTATCAACTTGCTGCGAAATAACATTCGAACAACAATCATAGCCGATCCGACTATACTGGAAAAATCAATTGTTGGTCAGTTTACCAAGTTCATAGTCAAGCCCTTCGTCGTCTGGCGTTTATTCGAGGGCATAAACCCAGGCCTCATTTTCATTGACGGTCTGTACGAGTGTAAAGGACAGCACGAGCAACTTCTCTTACTATCCCTCATCTCGTACTTCACCAGATTCCCCGACACACCTCTAATATGGATAATTGCTAGCCGTCCAGAGACGCACATCATTCATCATCTCAGTCAAAAGCATAACGCACTATGTTTTGACAAGGAGGAAGTACCAATTGACTCTCCGGACGCTTGTCAAGACGTTGAGCGATTTTTCCGTGCAGAGTTGGCTAAAATTCGAAGATTCAGCCTTGTTATCATGTCACGCTTTCCGGGCTTGCCTTCTGAAAGGCTCCTTTTGAGGGTATTGGTTGCAGCAAAATGACTCTTTGCTTATGCAGACACGGCGATTTGATTCATCGCAGAGCGCGATCACATCAATCGGTTCCAGCTGATCCTTGATCTCATCGACCAGCCATCCTCATTCGCTTCTCCTACTAGCGTGACTCAGCTGTTAGCTAGGCTATATACCCTATACAACTACATCGTTCCTCAGATTGATCCTGATGATCTCAAACGCGCAACACAGATTTTTTCTCTTCTTTTTCCAGCCGCTGACGGTAATTATGACCCACCCACTCAATCTCATATATGTGACTGGCTGCAAATCAGTCCAATTCTCTTGCATGGTTCTCTGCAGCCTCCATTCTGTCTTTAGAATCCCTCTCACTCACAGACACAAGGCAAGAATCACATGGTTTATCGGATGCAGTTGCAACTTGGTTTGCTTATCNATAATATTGGTGTGATCCAAACTCGTCTGTGGCATCTTCAATTCAAGTTCTGCATTGTATACCCCTCAGTGAGGCTTATTTGGCCAACTCTAATTAACAAAGTAAATTCAGCTGATTTGCCTACGGCACCCGAGATACCCAAAGATGTGCTCTCCTGGCCCATCAGGAACCTGCGCAAAACTTTAGTGTTACCTTTAGGTGATTTGGCTTTTGAGACTGTACTTTATGGCCTTTTGCTTTGGCATCTTTGGCTTTTGGTCCTTTTGGTCTTTTGTCTACTGGACTTTGGTGTTTCAAAAGTAATTTTGCTTAATATGAGGCCTTCAACTTTATCATACTTTTGCATTACCTTTTTGGTCTTTCATTGAAACTTGACAGGGAAAGATATAATTGATCAGTGTGCCCAGTTATATTCAGAGCCAGCTCTTCAACACAGACAAATTGACATAGCAAAACAATCATGTATTAAAAGGCAACCTCATATGAATGATAATCAGCAAATTTATTTACATAGTACAATCTAAAGCTATGGAGAGCCTGTGTGAAATGAAAATGAGGGGGAAGTCATTCAGATTGCATAGCACCCATTAGGTGAGCACCTCAGAGAATTGTATCAGTATGAATAACTGAACATAACCGACCACCACCTCGAACCAAATGAGGTTGTACTACCCACATCCCTGTGATGTCACAGGGCCAATTGCCAATGCACTGGAACCAATGCACGAACACACATTTATAGACCTTTGACTTGTAGGTGAACAAGAAGAAAAAGTGAACCTGAGCAACATCGAGCCCACGGAATCCAGGCTTTGTTGCATCGCTAACCACACATACACAGTCATGACAAGGGCCATTGTTCCACTATGAGGGGGTTACTTGAATATACTCACATTGCATTCCTCCAATGCCTGAGAGATCACTGGGTGCATGGAAAAAGCAGCGAGCAAAGTGGTAAATCCAAAGAGTGAGATGGGGATTGATCTGAGGGCATAAATTGATGGCAACTTCTTGGCCCATCACAGGAGCATTTGGATTATGTTGATCAAATAGGAACCACTGTATACACTCTCAAAGGGTGGGTAGCTGGAAGTGTAGCACCAAAAGCTCTAGGGATCAAGGGTACCTCCGAGCTGGGTTTTCTCAGTATAGACCCTGGATAAATGAAATTTAAATGTACCATGGCACTCAGAGAGATGTATATCACCAATCAATACTGATCTAACACCATTAATCACCTCCATGTCATCCTGACCCTCATCCACTGTCTTCACCTGAGGCTGCGAGCAAGATACAGTAGATGAGTGTGAGGGAGCACCCCAACTGTCTCGAGATGGATGTGGAGCACTTTGAGCTTGCTGTTATGTTGGTTTGTTAGAAGCATCTGTTTTAGAGGTTGATTATGGTTCGAGTGTCTCCAGGGTTCCTTGACAGATTGTATGTGTTGTGACTTGGTGATGGATGAACATAGGCCATTTGGTGCCCCAAACATGTGGATTAGAAGAACATAATGGCTAGCACTATCCTGTCAAGGAAGGGATATACTATCACAAATACCTTCAGCGATAAAAATCTCACATTCTTTTTGAAATGTGATGAGCACTTTTTCAATCCATTTGAGAGCATCTTCACTAATCTCAGAGCAGCATATGAGATAGCAAAACTCAAGGAATGCTGCCACTGCTCGGACCATTCCATTGGGAACAAGCCCAGTGATGGCAGGGAGAAAGACCTTTAGGAATAGCTATCAGCATAATCAACATACATATACACATTCATACCTTCATCAGCGCCTTGGAGTCATCACCAGTCCATTGTTTAAAGCCTTGACCTTCAGAGAAGTGTCGTAAACTAGAAAACAATGGGGCTGCCACAATACTGAAATAAGAATGTTAGTAAATGCATTCATGAGACATGTCAACTCACTGTCTGTCAAGCTCAGCAAGTGTCACCTTTGCCTTGTTCCTGTACATCTATTTGATGTAACTAGTAACCCACTCGACTAGGTGATCTTTGAATGTCCCTTTGATGAGCTGGTGTAGTAGATTGGGAGCAAGAAGTTCATGAATGTTGGTGCAAGGGAAATTAACTGTGAAAGGCTAATTGGATTTATCAGTAACAACAAACAGTATACCAAAACTCAAAATGGTTTGAACAAAAACAGTGTTCAGAACACCATATCCCCAATGTAAATTGTTGGTATTTTCAGAATAAGCACACTGTATAGCATCAGTATGCTTGTGAGACTGTATGAAGGCATCAGGGCCATTGTTGAGATCCTTGGGTTTCAGCAGTGCACCTATACAAACAATCAGTATAGTATTAGTATTTTACGTTGTCACATACTGAGCGCACCACCCATTTGTGACTCCAGTGAGCAAGCATTGCTCAGGATAGTCAGCAATGTAGGGACCAATACCATACAAGATCCTATGATAGTATCCATGACCACAGGGTGTAAGCTTGGGAGTCTCCATGAAAGGCTTAAGAGAACAAAGAATGACGCTCAGCGAGTCATGGAAAAGCATGTCATCAGAACTCATCAAAACTTGTTCATGAGTTTTATTGGCTAGAAAGCTTATGTTAGGATATGCATATATTCATAAAATTCTGGGCTTACTCTTTGGAATTGCAAGGAAAGCTATAAGTGTCATCCCATCCTCATGAGCACACTGCATTTCATTACTGATGTTGCCAAGGGAAGCATATACTGGGTAAAAATTGTTTTGACCTGTTGCAACAGACACAGTTGTTTTGTTGCTACTGAGAACAATTGGTGCAAATGTTGTTCCATGATTCATTGGGCTCTTTGCAAGTTTGTCCTGAAATTGATGGTCAATATCTGATAAGCAATCAGATATAAAATGAACTGCTTGCTCCCATGCCCACTGTCCTGACATGAGGTCCTTAAATTGTTGAATTCCTCTAGCATCACAAACACACTTGGGTGACCAGTTGATATGATTTGCAAAAGCAGGGTTGGCTATTTGAGCCTCCAAGACAGCAAGGGGGTCACAATACCAGATCTCATAGGTCTTCTCCATCCAAGGTGCAGGATTAGCTGGTTGTGGTCCAGAGTATGAGACAGTGGCCCCTTGCCAGGGAATATCACCATGTGGGATAGTGTCGATGAGACCATGAAGATGGTCAGCGTTCTTGAATGGAGAGGTGTTGTGACTAAACCAATTGGCATTATATGAGCACCAATGATCCATTAATTTGGTGATGTCGCCTCCAGACATCTGAGCCTGTTTGAATAAAAAATCACCAAGCTCAAACTCAGAGGCATTGTTGAATGGATAAGATGCCGGTTTTTGAGGTGGTGGGAGTGGTGGGGGTGGTGGAGGATTAAGGCCAAGGCATTTTCCATTGGCGTTGTGAGGAAGACCTGCATATATGTGCATGAAAAGGGTGCAAGTAATGACAAGGATGCAATACATACCAGAAATTATAGGATGCTTCTGAATATACACACCATTGTTTAGAATACAGCCAGAATTGTTGTCAGAGGAAGCTGCTGACAACTGAGTGTCTATATGTGGTCAAAAACCATCAAAAAAAAGCCTGAGGTGGAACCTCAGGCAATGGCAAGTATTGATAGAGCCTCTCAGGGTTCTTGAGGCAGATAACCTTATGCTGGATGAGTCTGCTCTGTGAGGAACAGACCTTAGTACAGCCAGAAAAATCACAGGGGTAGACAACCTTGGGCATACTGAGGATGATTGTGGTTTGTGAAAGAGATTACAAGTCCATACATGAATAGTTGAAATCTGAAAGGATGAAGAGTGAGTGATGTCCTGTGAAATAATTCAAACTTGGTAGAATTCCTACCTTTGCGTCTCTTGACTACCAACCACCACCACCCCCCTCTCTGAGTCCCATCATCCTCATTTCCCTCTCCCCCCTCCGCCAAATGGTTGGCATGTGGGCTACCAATAAAAGGGGTAGAGCAATCCAGCCTCAAGCCTCTGGATCACAGCTAGCAGTGTTGTCATCATCCAAGGCAGTCCAGGGGAAGCCAAAACGTACCTCAAAGCAACCAGTAGAGGAACACCTGCAGGCAGCTGCAAGACTCCAGGACTGTGCTGTTGAAAAGACTGCCAAACAGCTAGGCAAGAAGATAACCCAGATTGTAGATGGTAAGTAATGAATTGTTTGACTATATGCGCATATATTGAGCTTACCTGGGTGAACAGAGGATTTGGGCCAAGGCAGAAGTAACGATGAGTACAGTGATAGTAGTGAGGATGAGTTGAGTGAGTCAGACAGTGATGAGCTGGAGAACAACAAGCCAGATACATTGTTGAGAAAGAAAAAGGGGGGAAAAGTGGGAGAAAAAGGTAAGGAGTTGCAAAAGCAGATTTTGTGGCGGACTCGCAAGCAAAAGCTAGAGGTGGAGGAGGAAGAGGAAGAGGACAGTACCAGTGATGGGAGTGATGCTGGCAAGTTGCACCACAGTGGGAAGAAGTTTGTTTGTTCCTATAATTATTATCACTCTTATCTCACATGTTTGTTATTAGGACAAAGCTCACTCAGTATGCCACTGGCCTCATTCAAGCTTACAAGAAAGGTGGTCTAGTCCATCCATTGGCTGGCAAAAAACACAAAAACACAAAAGCTTTGGCACATGTGGCTACTGAGGAACCTGGTGTTGTGGCTCCTGGTGGTATTTCCAACGACAACAATGACAACATTGAAACCATTTGTTGTGGCAAGGTAATAGATATATCTTTCCTTTATTCACCTACTGACTACAATATTTAGATTGTGTCAATTGTCAAGATAGATCATATCCACATTACAGATAACTAGGTCATGCTCCCTTCTACTCAATGTCGTGGCAAGGGTCAAGCAGCAAAATGAAAGCACCCAGTGTACCAGGACCTCACTGCTGGAATGGTCAGCATGTATGTCAACATTGTTTGCCCACTGCTATACAATCACTTGGGTTCTCTGCAAGCCTGGACACTGATCTCCCATGATGCCATCTTTGGCATATGGAATTCTGTCATGAAGGACAAGCCACATGTATTGTTCAACAGGGAGAAAAGGAAATCAAAGAAAGCAAGAACACTACTTTTGCTGGTATGGATCTTCACTCCTTTCATGCGAAGTGAACAGTTCTCACAATTACTCAGGCTTGTCATGATATTTCAATAAACTATATACATGGCCTTGCTGCCACCAGGGTTGCAGCACTTGAAGCAGAGTGGGACAAGTGAGAACTCAAGTCAAGAAAAGAGAAGGCTCAGTTTGTCAAGGTAATGCTCGGGGGTACTCCAGAGGAGTGTTCAGGCCGTTGCCAAAAGGTGATGCCATACCTTTTTGCCAGTGCATATGAAGCTAATTACAACAGGACAAAAAAGGTGAGTATATTATCTTGCGCTCATTCCATTTGTTCATAGATTGCTAGGGGTCATTGCTTGGCAATTTAGTTCTTCACACACTAGCTGCTCACTTCCACCTCACCAATACACTTCCCAAGGCAGCCTTCACTCCAAAGCCAAAACCAGCTGGAGCACTCATCCTTGCCATCCAATCCGTGCATTTATTGATTATTCCACCTGACCCTTATTGATCACACAATAGGCTCAACGAGCCCTCATCTACGCCCAAAGCAGGAAGATCAAAATTCCCTATTCAAAGGCTGATCCTGCCACCCCATTTTCAGCTGCCAACTGGAACAATTATACCAAAGCTGGTGATGATGGAAGCTTGAAGTCATATGCCCATGCTTCCCTCTTTTGCAAGCATGTTACGACACTCACTGACCAACATTGGGAAGATATCATCAAAGGCGCTCACAGATATGTTAGTGCGGAGTCACCACTGCCAGTCAGTGATGATATTCCCATGGATATGGGAAGTGAAGACCACAACAATTTAATGGATCCTGATTATGATCAGCCTGGTGATTTTGATCTAGCACAGCCTATGCCAGCTTTTGGTGTATTTGGGCTTTCGGCATACAAGCAAGCATTAGAGCAGGAGAATCTGCAGGAGTCTGGTGGTGCTGGTAATGAGGAGGCTGATGACAAGCAGTATGGCAGCAAATTGGGTGGGATGGCATTTGATGTGAACATGGTTGAGCCTCATGATGGCACTTACTACAGTGGAGAAGAAGGTCACAAAGATGGGTATGAGTCGCCTGACTCAGACACATCAGTGAGTGGCTCCAGCTCCAAGAGTTCCTTGGAATTGTTGGATGACAGTGACTTGGAGGTGAGTGCTCGAGGTGACGAGGTTGAGTATGAAGATGTGAAGTAAGTTTATTTGTGCTTGTTTTCATTCCACTTTCATGCTTTTCTTGGGACTTGCTTTTGTCACATATGTTTTTTGCAGCTTTTTACAATCCTCTGTGACTTTAGATATTAATGGGCTATCGCATTGTGACAGCACAAAACATTTTGACCGTGTATTCATGCGAAATAATACAACATCGCACCTAATCATCCACTCTCGAGTACTTCATATCGAAGATCTCACACTATAGAAAGACCCAATTCCAATCGCGAAGTCATCTCGTGCTCTCTCTCTCGACAGCCAGATCAGAGTAGCTACAGCTATAGTATAACATCGAGACTTAGCAGCAGCGGTCGGGGTGTATAACTTATGACTAGTAGCGATCTCACCCTTTCAATAATGGGCTATGATCCGCTGCCATCACAGTTGATTGAAGTGTCATCACGGAACTCAGTAGCGAGTGCGACTCTGATCCGATATTACTATCTATAGTGATCCCCATCAGTGACATCAGTATCATCTCTTCAGCTCGCGACATTCAGAGAAAGATAATGTTCGCGATCGCAGATCTCGGTATAACAGCTACAGCTATCCGTTTGACTCAGCAGAGCTCACCAGAGT